>JARVLU010000324.1:13990865-14004369 GCA_031762415.1 Simpsonichthys santanae
CTGCTTTGATATCCGTGTCTGTCATCCTTCTCCACCTTGTCTGAACTTGAGTACTGTTTCTTGATTAGACCCAACAGTAAAATTTCACAACTTTTTCTTGCTTTTAAATTGACACAGTGTGAGTCACACTTGATGACTTAAATTATTTTAATTGATTTAATTGAAATCAGAGAGACTGTTGAAAACCTGAGTGTGCCTGTAGTCCAACTTCTAGTAACACTGTGATGTAACTTCCTCCTCCCAAGTTCATAGTTTCTGGATGTCTGTGTGACAACAACAGCAACCTATTGTGAACTCAGAGTTTCTGAACACAGCATCCCCGGACACACGACCATATTTGGTGACGGTGACACAATGGATTTGTAATTTTAAACACACTGGGTCACCTCACCCATCTGTGAAGGACTCCACCCACCTGCTTATTCAGGTGAAACTGTGTAGGTGTGTGTGTGTGTAGGGGGTTGGGGGGGAATGAACAATATAACACTCTGGTTTCGTCAAATTTTAACATTTATACCGTACTATGGTGGAATCTTGAGTTTGATTGTAAATATAAATAAAGTTTTTACATTTTCTTTGACAATCTAAAGAAGAAAGAGTCGTTGGGGTGAGGTAAACAGGCTTGGGGAGGTGTGGTGGGAGGAGGATCTGCACTGTACTGATGAGGGTGTGTTGTTTTTCCTCCACTACCCCTCCTACTGCAGACATATGCACCTGCTTTCCTCCGAATCCTCCCCCACTCGTCAAACTCATCAGACTACCAGCAGGAAACAGAAGAAGGCGCACAGTCGGAGTTGCCCCAGCAGAAGAGCCACAACGCACAAAGAGGACCTTTGAGACTAAAAAGGGCAAGAAATTTCACCTCAAAGAGCAAATCATCCGTTGACGATGGTGTCTGCTGGGTTTCAAATCCTGGGCACTGCCCTGGGGATCGTGGGCTGGATCGGCACCATTGTTGTTTGTGCCCTTCCCATGTGGAAGGTCACCGCTTTCATCGGCAGCAACATCGTGACCTCGCAAACCATCTGGGAGGGTATCTGGATGAACTGTGTGGTCCAGAGCACAGGCCAGATGCAGTGTAAGGTCTACGACTCCATGCTGGCCCTCAGCACTGACCTCCAGGCCGCCCGGGCCCTCATCGTTGTTTCCATAGTGGTGGGCATCATGGCCATCCTGCTCGCCGTGGCTGGTGGCAACTGCACCAACTGCGTGGAGGATCAAACATCAAAGATGAAGGTGGGCGTCGCGGCCGGGGTTGTGTTCATCATAGCCGGGGTCCTCTGCCTCGTACCCGTCTGCTGGACAGCCCAAACCATCATACGGGACTTTTATAACCCCATGATGACCGACGCTCAGCGGCGCGAGCTGGGCGCTTCGCTTTACATCGGGTGGGGCGCGGCTGCTTTGATGCTGATCGGAGGAGGAATGCTCTGCTTCAACTGCCCACGTAAGGATGAAAATGGATACGCCACAAAGTACAGCGCTGCCAGATCCAACATCTCAGCGCCAGCCTCTGGAAAAGACTACGTCTGAGACAACGCCGACACGTTCACTGGGACAATGAACTGGTGCTACTTGGTCACGCTGGTGAAAACCTACCCACGATTTGATTGAAGCAAGAGAAGAACTGCACCTCAAAGAGAAATGTCATTGTCAATGTTACTTACAGTACTTTTATTTGTAGTTGTTGGCTTTTGTATGGATATTAGTGCGCTTTCCTCATAGCATATTACTCTTTTAAAACTTTTCAAATGCATAAATTTGTCTACTTACTTTCCAGACAGGTGGATTTTTTTTAATGAATCATATTTTTGAGATACATTGTGTCACAAATGCACTGTAAATAAACATGTTTTTGTGTACAACTCTGATCTCATCCATTTTTTAATTTCACATTATTACCACACTGTTTCCATCCCTTTAAATGGCGTCAAAATATAATAAAAACCTTTTGCTAAACATCGCTGGTTATTTCTCAAACATTAGCTCAATTAAAACACATTTATTCATGTTTATCAGTCTGTTCTGAGCTGAGTTTTAAACACAACTTTAAAAAGTACCTCACAGTATTTTGAGAAGTACCGGTTTCCATTGTTCGACTTTCTGGTTGATCAGGTTTAGGTGGGGCTCGGAAAAAAAAAAAAAGTTGACGGCAAACTGCCTTTGTTCAAACTGTGAGCCTTCTGGCAAAGGAATTTGGACTTTGTTTCCCCATTCAGTAACACGGTAAAAATTAAACCCTTATTTCGTTTTTGTTTCAACTTCAACCGTTTTACTCAGAGATGATTTCATTTAGATGATTTCCTGTTAATACAAAAGAACCATAACATTGTCAACAACTCTGACTGTAAAAACACATGGGCATCAGCATCACCGCTCAACATTTAAACAGAAAGTGGATATGCTTTCTTGCACTTCTTATTTCCGTGCAATCTGTGGAAAGTTGTGTGTTTGTGTGTGTGTGTGTGTGTGTGTGTGTGTGTGTTCAAACACAGCTGGCACCTGAAGCCATTGTTCCCAATCTTTAAACGCTTCTTGAAGTAAGGCTTGAATGTGCGGGAACAATGACCAAGGGCTGTGAATATCAGGTCTCAGATTTCCCCCCTTTGTCTGGTAGAACATTAACTCCACCCTGAAGTCTGAACCACAAACTTTATTGTACAGGACCTCTACGCATCAGAGCAAACTGCAAGCAGGAGGTAAAACCGCTCAACCGGTGACGGCTCGAGCGTTCAATAACCCTCGAGACGTGAACGCCAGTGAGATTCTCCTTTTTGTGGCTCCATCATGGCTTCTCAGGGTCTGCAGCTCTTGGGCCTCCTGCTGGCCTTCATCGGCTGGCTGGGCACCACGATCACCTGCGCTCTGCCCATGTGGAGGGTCACCGCGTTCGTCGGGGCAAACATTGTGACCGCGCAGTTAATCTGGGAGGGCCTTTGGATGAACTGCGTGGTTCAGAGCACGGGGCAGATGCAGTGCAAAATGTACGACTCCATGCTAGCTCTGCCTCAGGACCTCCAGGCTGCCAGAGCCATGGTGATCATCTCTGTAATGGTGGGGGTGTTCGGCATGCTCATGGCCACCGTTGGGGGGAAGTGCACTAACTGCATTGAGGACGAGGCAGCCAAAGCTAAAGCCTGCATCGTAGCCGGAGTGATTTTTATAATCGCTGCCTTGCTGATCCTCATTCCAGTGTCCTGGTCAGGTCATACTCTCATCATGGACTTTTACAACCCTCTGCTGATTTCAGCTCAAAGACGGGAGCTCGGAGCTTCTCTTTACATCGGCTGGGGTTCCAGTGGGATGCTTCTGCTGGGAGGAGGTCTGCTCTGCAGCAGCTGCCCCCCCAAGGACAGCAGACCTTACATACCTGCCAAGTTCGTACCCTCAAGAAGTACATACTCAATTGTGAACTATGTGTGAGTCCTTTGCTTTTAAATACAACTTTCCAGTTTTTGTTTAATCCACTAATAACTTTTTTTTTATTGTAGCTTCGTTTTCAAAAATGTATATATTGTTTTTTCATGTTCTAAAATGTAAAAAAAAAAAAAAGAAATCTAAGCGAAGTCCCTTAATCCATTTCACTGTCACAGAATGAACCTGACTCACATGTTTTAATGGTTTATATTTCAAGTGTCGTAATAAAAGTTTTTTTAGTTTGCCCTTCTGCTTGTGTCTTATTTTGCACCTGCGTTGTAATGAAACTGAAACCGTTCTCCTCGTGATGGTAAAACGCTCAGGAATCAGAAGAACAAACTCCAAGGAATTTACTGTATCTGCCTGAGTTGTTTGCTGATCTGTAATTAAGCACCTTTGTGTTGAGACACTGACTTAGTTTCTGTCACGAGTTAAATAGATGTCACCGTCAGAGACAACACTTCTCTCTGTATGCTTGAATTCATGTTGCTTGGAAACTGTTTTACAAGCTCGAAGAATGGATATGTACTTTGTCCAGTTAGAAAACATCTGCCAAGTCTTGGAAGGATAAGAACCTCTTTACCCATTCAGACTCAAAACCTCATTTAAAAAAATAAAAAAGAAAGAAATATATATATAGATGATGTTTTTCTTAGTTCATATCTTAGAACTTTTTACAGGTTTTCCTTTACAATTTATTGTTGGGCGTAATTGGGACCCTGTGTACATAATTTCGTTCCACCACATGTACCACATGCAGTGCAGACAATAAATAAACTCTGACTATACATCTATATATCTATTTATCTATACTGTATATCTCTATACATCTATATATCTCTAGATCTAGATAGATACCGTAGATAGGTAGATAAATAGATAGATAGATAGATAGATAGATAGATAGATGGATAGATAGATAATTTGTTTCCTGGCCTTTGGTGAACACTGAAACACAAAATAAAGTACTTTAAAAAAGAAATTTGTGGATTGATCTTGCAGATTTGCTGGTTTCAGAAGGTTTTCAGAAATATTTTAAAATCTATTTTCAGAAACTCTTAACCAACGAGCATCTGTAAATATCATATTTTGATTTAGATCACAGCAGAAATTAGACCACAGTTTGACTTTAACATTTTAAGATGTGCTGAATATTTGATTTATTTTCAGATAGATAAAATAAAAAGTAGTTTTGTTTAAAACTACATGTGATGTGGAATGAGAAGCTCTTGTTATTGATCTGTTATTGTTTTGGATTACCAAACTATTTTGTGGATCTGTCAGTTGCTTATTTACAACTTTCTGGGAATGAATTAAACTTAAATTTAGCCAATTTTTCATGTTTGTAATTTTTTTTTTTATTTTAATTTTTTTGTATTTAAAAGACTTAATCCACATTTCCTGCTTTCCTCGCCTCATTTTCTTGCAGGTAGCAAAGTTTAATTTAATAGTAGCCAACTTTCAACACATGTTCTCCCCAAACATTTCTTTTGGGTAATTTATTTGCATATAACAGTTTAATTTATTCACTTTTATTGCAACGTTCTGACGTTGCAACTCTAGAATAGCATGTTAGATATTTTTGTCTCAAGCAAACAGAAACCTGTAAACATGACATTTGTCAAAAGGAATGGTTTATTATTTGATTAAAAAATCTTAAAAAATACATTTCAAATGACAAGTACTTGTATTAAAAAACTAAATTAATAAAAAACAAGTCTAATAAGTTGGAATACATATCAAAATTAAGAAATAAAAAAGCTGCAGGTTAATCTGACATGATACTCTCATCTGTCACAAGCAGGTGCCACTTCGTTGGACTGAACTTGCCTCAATGCAAATCCCAGCTTGATAAGAGACAGGCTTGTTTTGTATGTGAAGTGGTTTCCTCCCTGGGGGAGGCTGTGTCTCGTGTTTAGCTCAGACAAACTCTCTTCCAGGTGTTGTGGATTTTGGTGGGATGTATTTAGGGCCGTTGTAGCGGTCTCCTCCTGATGGGCACTGGCAGCACAGTAGAGCTCCGCCGATCAGCAGCAGGCCTGCAGCCCCCCAGCCCACGTACAAACACGCGCCCAGCTCTCTCCTCTGAGCATCGGGCACCATGGGGTTATAGAAGTCTTTGATGATGGTGTTCGCAGGCAGAGAGACGGTCACGAGGCACAGAGCTCCACTCAGGAGGAAGAAAACCCCTGCAGAGATGCACACTCGGGCTTTTGCTGCTTCGTCCTCGATGCAGGTGGTGCACTTCCCGCCGACCACAGAAAGCAGGAGGCCGAAGAGCGAGAAGAGGATGGAGATGACGATCATGGCTCGAGCTGCCTGGAGGTCCGGCGGCAGGGCCAGCAGGGAGTCGTAGACTTTGCACTGCATCTGACCGGTGCTCTGCACTACACAGCTCATCCACAGGCCTTCCCAGATGGTCTGAGCAACCACGATGTTGTTTCCAATGAAAGCAGAAACCTTCCACAACGGCAGCATGCAGATCAGGATGTTTCCAATCCATCCAAGCACGGCAAGAGTGACCGCCAGGATCTGCAGCCCCAAAGACGCCATGGGCGTTTTCTGTTAGCGTTCTGCTCCTCCGCAGCCAAATGAAAAGGTTCTCCTCCTGTCGTGAAGTTTTATACGACCCCCGTCTGGGTGGGCGCTCTGGCCCCAGCACTCACATGTAAACATCCATCATGCTGCCTTTGAGTGCAGAGGCCTTTCGCTCCCACAAAGAGGCCCTGCACTGCCCTGAGAAACAAAAAGAAACGAGTTTCAGTGAAATACCCTTTCTGTTAAGACAGACACAAAGAGATCTTTTACGGCACAAGTTATATTAAAAAAAAAAAGTTAAAATATCTCAAATTTCTTACTTTTGAGCTCAAAACTCAAAAGTTATGCAACAAATAAGGTCTGAGCTCATTTTACACAGAATGCAGATAAAAAACGAGAACCAGAGCAAGAAAGAACTCAATTTAGTCTTGTTTGTCCCACTTCTACGTTTCTATTCAGATCAAATGAATGAATGGACATGGATGTTTTTTGAAACTTAATTATTTAGTCAATGTTCAAATTCTTATAAAACATGAGTGTCTCCTTCTGCATGAATTAACTGAGCAGGGTCTCTGAAAGTTAAAAAAAAAAAAAACAATCTTTGGACTTTGGCTGCATTTTCACTTTAGAACTTTGATCTATAAATCAACAACCTGTCAAAAAGATAATTTGTTCTGATTTATTGTGTGTATAATTTATGAAAATACTAAAGATAACAGTTTGCCAGACATAAAGTTACAGTAATTCCCAAATGGCAATTAGCTGAAAATGGAATTTCTTAAAGACGTGAGTTTCAGATTTTGTTCATTCGCTGTAGCTTTTTTTTTTTTTTTTTTTTTTTTTTTTTTTTTTTTTTTTTTTTAATCTTTTGTCCTACACTTGTCCAATGTTATCATTTTAAATTAAACAGTTCACTCTGCTGTCCTGGTATGAAATTGGTGCAAAAGCAGCCAAAAAACTACGAAAAACTTCAGAAGACTTTCAGAAAGTCTGAAGATCTGTTGATCCCTTTTTAAAATTACAAGAAAACGTGCCTCTTTAAAATAAATAAATGAATGAATGAATGAATGAATGAATGAATGAATGAATAAATAAATAAATGTGGTTTAAAACTTTAGCACAGCACTTTATATACAATACACTTTACATAAAATTTAAAAAACAGAATTGTCTTAAAAACACACAGCAATACTTGGCAATCCAATATTAAACCTCTTCAGTTCTCCTACAGGTTTAATCTAACATATTAATCTATTTCAGATGATCTTATACACATCAAACATTTATTTTAATTTCTAGCAGAAATGTCAACATTTCATATCTCACTTTCATCTTATTACACAGATCAGTTAACCACACATCTCTACAGTCGTTTGATATTGGTTTCCATTATATACAATTTTAATGATCGCAATATTCTGCAATTTTTGACTAAAAATTGAATTAACTGAATTTTTTTCATAAAAGTCTTATTTATTAAGAAGTGACCGTATTCCTACATATTTACAATATGAAATGAATATAAACTAAATATGATAAGAACTACCTTTAGTAGAAAATAAACTGTTGTTTGCTGTTTACCTGCAGATTTAGTATTTCCTGTGACTGTTGTGTGGAGAAGCCAACAGGTCTGCTGAAGCTCATGCTCAGGTAAAATCACTCAGCTTGATTGCAGCACAAGTAAAAGATCCCAGGTGTTTTCAGTTCTGCCAGTTTCCATCAACCAATCAGGGTAAAGCCCTGCACCTTCATGTAGATATATATAAAAATCAGAAGGTGATCGTTATCAGTAAAGCAGCTGTGTTTTCATACAGCTTTTGGCTCAGGAGCAGTCAAGATGGCAGCTGCAGGGCTTCAGATACTTGGTGTCCTTTTGGCAAGTATTGGATTCGTGGGCGACATCATCGTCTGCGCCCTGCCGATGTGGATGGTGTCTGCCTTCATTGGTAACAACATCGTGACGGCCCAAGTCTTCTGGGAGGGCCTTTGGATGAACTGTGTGCAGCAGAGCACTGGACAGATGCAGTGCAAGGTCTACGACTCCATGCTGGCTCTGCCCCAAGACCTGCAGGCCGCCCGGGCTCTGGTGGTCATCTCCATCCTGATCGCCTTCTTGGGAATCCTGCTTGCTGTCATCGGTGGAAAGTGCACCAACTGCATCGAACAAGAAGAGGTCAAGAGCAAGATAGCCGTCGCTGCAGGGGTGTTCTTCATAACTGCTGGCATCCTGTGCATCATCCCTGTGTCTTGGTCTGCCCACGTGACCATCCGTAACTTTTACAACCCAATGCTGATCGACGCGCAGAGGAAGGAGCTGGGAGCGGCGCTGTTCATCGGCTGGGGCTCAGCAGGACTCCTGATCATCGGTGGGGGTCTCCTTTGCTGTCAGTGTCGACAGCAGAAGGACGGTGGGTACTCTGTTAAGTACTCTGCCCCCCGCTCAGCAGCAGCAGCCAGCACAGGAGCCTACGTTTGAAACGTTTGACTGTTTCTTTAGGAAGCTCAATGTAACTTGAGCTTTGAATTTTATCTTCACTGATTTTAATAAAGCGTCTTTTTTACAATCCCATTTTGTGGTTCTGAACAATTAAAACATTGTCCTAATTTTCCCCAAGTTCCTTCAAAAAGGTTCATCCTTTACTAGTTTTTTTGTATTTTATGTCCACTCACCTGCTTTCTTTGGGACTTTCCACTTGAGCCTCTTAAAAGTGAAATGGCAAAAGTTGATCATGTCCAGAAGATTTCATGTGGTGCCAGAGCACCTGCTCTTTCACCTCTGGACCAGATAATGAATGCTTGGGATTTTACAGTGAGTTCTGGATGAACCTGGTGCAAATTAAACTTTAATTTCATTTCACGTGAGGTGCTGCAGCCCTGGGAAGCAGAACTCTGCTGTCTTTACATCAAAGAAGCTATTGAGGGATGAGTCAGTCACTGGAGAACAAATTGTCTGTATTAGGGCATTTTTTTTTTTTTTTTTTTTAATTTTCTAAAATTAAACTGGAATTTTGGCTATGACGGTCTGTTTACAGTCAGAATCTTGACGTAATTCATGGCATTGACACTTGTTGTCATGCAGTTTAATTCAAACATGTTTTCGGCAGCTACAGAAGCTGCGGTCCAGCAATGGACCATCTGAGCGAGGGAGATGATCATTAGATTAAAAAAAAAGTCTAAACACTTCAGCTGAAATTCAACTAAGATTATTTGTATACTGTAGTGCCATGTCACAGGGCACTGAACAGAAATGCACATGCAAAAAGTTAAAATGTCAAGAGTCCAGAGACAGTGCTTTCTGATCAAAACAAGGGAGGGATGGAAGGAGGATCCTCCACAGAAGACATTACCATGAACAATTGTCTATAAAATGTATTCGAAATGTTTTTTTTAACTACAGAAAAGCTATAAGAATCACTAGAAAACATTACTGTCACCCATCTAGCATATATTTGATCAACTGAAGTTGAGTTCCATGATTTAGTGGATTATAATGTCAGTTTTGTATAGAGCTCCTAAAAATGAACTACCTTTTTGAATATCCAAATATATTTTAAACATCAAAGCTATTATCTCAAGGGAACAAATAAAATATAGAACCAGTTTGAAGGGTCGGTCAACCTCAATCCAGGAAACTGGATTATAAAATGGTTTTGAGACTGAAGTAAAAAGAAATGCAAAAACAATGATTCAATTTAAGAAAATTATTAAAACGGGACTATTGCAAAAAATATGAAATACTGTTACGTATGTTGTATTGTAGTTCAATAATTATAGTGAATTGTTCTTTTTTGTTTAGTTACTTGCAGAATGTTTGATTTGATTGTAAGAGGGGGCAGATATAATTTTTCTTCTTTCTGCTACCCTTCATTTTATTTAGAAGCTGTATAAACTTAGTTTGTAGGATTGTTTTGTGTTGTATTTTAAAATGAATACATTTGAATTAAAAATGTGGCATTTTTCTTTTCTGTTGCCAATTTATTAACCTGCTGAGTGTTCAGTATTAAATGTCTTCAGAGAGCATTTGGCTGATTTGAAATGGATAAATTAGCACGATGTACAATAAGTGCCTGTGATAAATCTCACTATGGCAGCTGGCAGTTTCACGCACTGCACAAGGTACCCTGTTTTCACTTGAACACCCGCCCCCCAAAATGTCTTTGCACAATACTGATTAGGTCTGACACGGTGATCACAGACACTTCAAGTTCAAGAAGATCTGCGTCGTTGGCTGCAATAAACAAGTAGTTCAATCTAGTTTTAAAATATGTTTTTGTGGTTTTGGTAAACACTTGGCAGGACTTTCCAGAAACTTCAATGCACAAAGTTCCAGACGTTGGTCCAACATTTACTAGCACTCATCAGGGAAATGTCAGGAAAAAGTACAAACCAAAAAATACACATTTTTGTTTAAACCTGAACAAAAAGGCTTTTTTTATTTTTTATTTTTTTGCTTTTGTGTTGTACTTAGGATAAACATGTGCCTTGGCTCATTTAAAGCTTGTGATAAAATCTTTCGGATCACAAAGCTGTCTTTGTCATCTGGCCCAACCGCTTTAATAAAAGCTTTTCTTAGAACTGGAATCAGGACAAGCAAGAAACTTGAGCCACACACTTGCAAATCCCCTCCCAGCCTCTCTTCTCGTACCTGCAGTGCATAAACACATCATCAAACATCCAGCTGCGCTCACAGCCCAGTGAAAGCTGGTTGTGCAAATGATCGTTAAAGCAGCACACGGTGTCTTTTTTACAACATGTGGGAACTTTTAACCCATTCTTTGGGCTGTTTATCCTCAAGATGAAGACTCAGCTTGTGGGTTTTTGTTTGGCGATCCTCGGCTTTCTTGGAACAATTCTTATCTGTGCTCTTCCTATGTGGAAGGTGACTGCCTTCATCGGAGCCAACATCATCACGGCTCAGGTGTTTTGGGAAGGCCTGTGGATGAACTGCGTGCTCCAGAGCACAGGTCAGTTACAGTGCAAAGCCTACGACTCTGTTCTGGCTTTACGACAAGACCTGCAGGCGTCCCGGGGCCTGATCTGTTCCTCGCTTGGCGTCAGTGTACTGGCCATCGCGCTCAGCGTGGTTGGGGTCCGCTGCTCCAACTTCTATCGAGACGACCAGCGAACTAAGAGCAACATCGGAGTGGGAGGAGGTGTGGTGTTCATAATCGCAGGGATCCTTTGCCTCATACCAGTCTGCTGGATGGCTTACACCATCATCACAGGGTTTTACAGCCCTCTGGCCACAGACGCCATGAAGGGAGAACTGGGAGCGTCCATTTACGTCGGCTGGGTGTCGGGGGCTCTGCTGGTCATTGGAGGAGGGATACTGTGTGGTACCTACAGATGCTGAGGCTGCAGGGAAACGAGAAGAGCGCACAGTGGCATCCATTCAAAACATCCTGAAGAACTGCTACAAAAAAAATGTCTACTGTGATTGATTTGATGTTTTAATTGCATAAAATTGACATTTTGATATAAAGATCATGTACAAAGTGCAGATTAAAGTGCAAGTTGTTAGTTTGAAGAATAAGCATCTACTGCATGTTCAAAGAAGTTGAAGGGAAATTAAAAATAATTATTGTATATTTCTAAATCAAAGAATAAATAGAAAAATACTCTTCTAGTTTTTAAAAAGCATTTAGTATAAGAGCTGACAAATTCAAAATGCTGAAAGAATGTTTAATAATCTTTTTAATACTTTAGTCGTGCTGCACGTTCAGAAGTTTCCTTTGTTTGTGAAGCCGAATAAATGCAATAGGAGTAAAATATACTTATAGATTGATTTTATTTTTACAAATCGACATAAATTAAACTGTTAAAAATCTACTTTAAAGCTTGTTGTCAACTAAAAGTTGAACTGCTGTGTCAAATTGCTCCCTTTTTTAATAATAACTATACATGTACATTTAAAATGTTTTGTGAGAAGTCACAAGTTGTTCTTTATGTTTTGTAAAATCAAGAGATTAAAATATCCTGATGCATGCTCAATAATCCAAGTAGAAAAAAAATCTAACAAAGTTAAGTCAGGTCCTCTGGACAGATTAAAATAAATATATAAATAAAATACTTGAAACGTTTCGTCTTTAATCCAAAGGACTTCTTCAGTCTGAGGAGTTGCAGTAAGCTCAGTCTTATAAACAGCTCCTTGGTGGATCAACCAGTTTGATGTTGACAGCCAGAACTAGATGTTCACATGATCAAGGACCATCAGCCTGATGAGTGATCCATGTGGCCGCTTGCTATTCACAGAGGGTTGAGTGATAATAGCAAAACTTTTTCTCCTCAAGTCCTGAATATTTTTTCTAATTTCATATCCACAAACATTTTATTAGAAGATACACACCATGCGTTTATTTATTTTATACAAGGCATCATTTGGTCTCAGATAACAAAATGACAGAAACAAGCACACGATTGGTTCAACTGAGACCAGACCAGATATTTTTCATTTATCTCAGAAACCCTGACAATATTTTAGTCTTGTCGGAGTCACAGTGAAATGTTGAAGATGAACTTGGTTCTTTGCTGCGGAAGATGATTATTTTTAAAGAGCCGAGTAAAAGGACTGATGCTGGATTCGTGTTTTGCAGTTTGGCTTGAAACATAATTTGTTGGAACAATTTTTTTTTTTTCAAATTTTTTTATTTTTTTTTTACTTTTATTTTACTTGCTTGTTGTAAAATTGATCGTTTCCAAATATGCTAAGCAGCTGCTGTCATATAAAACAAGAATAATAAAAGAAATACAAGTCAGGATCAACAGGAAACGTAAAGTATCTCTGTGTTAAAGGAATAGTTCAGATGTTTTAAAGTGGGACTCTATTGAAACATTATGAACATTTCATTTCTTACTTGTACATACAAAGTAGTTATTAAATGATCTCAAAATGAAGAAATAAAGTTTAATTTAGATCAGATAAAATATTTCAATTAGTCTAAGCAGGGCAGAGACTAAAGTGGGTTGCTGCCATCTTTAATTATCTCCAGTTGAATAAATGTTGCCCAGCAAAGGCAGACGTGTTATATAGTCTCCATCCATTTGTAAACTTTCTCCTGTAACATTTAATGAAACTTGATACACACATGCACAAACAGTAGACAGAGGGGCGCGTACACTTTTCATTACAGCTTCAAGTTCAAGGTCACAAATCAAGATCAAAAGTTGTGCAAAGTTTTTGTGTATGCATTGCTATATGATACTGTATTGCTTGTTGTGGTTTGTTGACAGGCACATATTGTGCAGGACTTTTGTTTAAACCACTGTCATTTTTCATTGCACATAATTTTCTGAGAGAATATTGTGATAATTCCATTGGAGGTACCCCAGGCTGCACTGGAAGTGCTTGTTAAAATAACTTTTGCACAGTGATGTTTAGTGAATGTGCAGAATGTGTTCCTGGTTAGAAAATTTAATTCCTACAACTAGAACTAGTTTTTCTGGCTGGGGGGAGCTCTTTATCTTTTGTCAGGCTTTTGTCATTTTATTGCTCCTAAATGTGATTGAGTCAGACTAGGGTACAAACCATTTGTTTTGGTGGTGGTGGTGG
>JARVLU010000324.1:14017539-14031366 GCA_031762415.1 Simpsonichthys santanae
TACGAATAAAATATTGACATTTGCCATCTCCACATCATTGCATTCAGTTTTTATTCACAATTTGTTTAGTGTCCCAAATTTTTTGGAATCTGGTTTGTATGTTGTGTGAGCAATGGTGTAGTCGCCTCGTTTTCACGAGTTGGTTTTCAGTGGACATCATTTTTCTCTCGCAGTCCAAACAACAAAACATTTGTTAGAATAACTGGTCGTTCTGAGTGAAACGAGTGTGGTTTTTTGTCTTGGGTGTAGCCTCGGTGTAATCGCTCTGCTGAACTCAGGACTGAAGTAAGAGCCAGTTCACCAGACATGACAAAAGGGTCAAAATGTTATCTGTCTATTCTTTTGCTGCCCATGTCCACAACGCTTGTATTGCATTTTGATTGATTAAAGTAAAAAAAAAAAAAAAAAAAAATTCTGATTTTCTGGTAACAATACTTCAGCAGCCGTGATCTCAAAATCCAACATAGCTGCCTCTCACACTTTTTTTTTAACTTCAGTTTGGAAGCAGTCATGCGCATTACCATGTCTGTGAGGGTTATTTTAAGTACTCTGGGTTATTCCCACAGCTCAAGGCACAGTATGTCAAGAATCTTGAACCAAGTGTTTTTAATAAGTGTTCTGCATATTGGCACCAAACTGATGGGTCTTTATTGTCTAATGTATTTATAGTATACTACACCTCAGTATGTAGCTTTAATAAATGACTTATTTCATACAGTGCAAAATCCAATGCATATTTCTATTCAGGTAAATGAAGTATTTAAGTTGAAAGAGGAAAAAGAGCATTTGTCACACTTTAAGGGTGTGAAAGCTGCAGAAACAATACACAAGCGTGCACAGCTGCAGAAAGAAAATCTCTACAGTGAAGGCTGCACAGAAGACTGTTGGAGTCAGCCTCCCCACCATCACAGACATCTACACCTTAATGCAGAAAGAGGGCCACCTGCATCATGAAGGTCCCCACTCACCCAACACACACATTTTTTGCCCCGCTCCCCTCAAGAAAGAGGTTGAGAAGCATTAAGTGTAGAACCACTAGACTGAGGAACAGCTTCTACCCTGAAGCTGTTAGACTCATGAATTTCTAACCAGGATAATCTGTAAGAAAAAAAAACAAAAAAACATTATGGTGCCACATTAATTGGTGATATGTGACTTATCTGTGCTGCTGCTGTTGTATCATTCATACCCATCTGCTCACATAGACTCATGTTCAGGCTGCTGTTGATACATAATATTATTTTACATTAGTGTTTAGCATATATCTTAGATCTTTCAGCGTACCGTTATATATCTCAGTTCCTTATATAGTATTCAGTTTCTTTTTATACTTTATATTTTTGCTATTTTTGAGTGTAACTGGGACCCCGAGTACACAATTTTGTTCCACCTCATGTACAATGTGATGTGAATGACAATAAACTTGACCTTGAATGATATTCTTACTAGAATGTGCAGTCACTTGATCTTTACCGGTATGTTTTCAACTGTGTTGCAGCAGTTTCTGTGTCCTCACATGTGAGTTTATATGTATGCTAGTCCCTGCCATCAAATCTGGAAGAAAACAAAAGAGAGCGTTCATATTTCTTTTTAAATTAACGAACAAACAATATTTTTGAACAGCCAGGTTTTCAACAAAAAGAACAATAAGATAAAAATAAGACTGGGTCACTCAAACTAGACAGAGTTCTAACTTGTTCAGAAGTCTCTAGAATAGTTTTTGCTTCTGGTTTCCTCTGTTCATTCTGACTGGGATTATATTTTCTTTTGTTAAGTAGCACAACAGTTTTTTAAGGAAGTTCATTGCACCTACCGTAAGTGGATGACTTTCTATGACGCCAGAACTGTACAATTTAACAAGAACAATTTCAAATATTTACAATTAAAATATCTGCATAAGACTCACAAAACAAACAACTAGTAACATTTTAAGTTTATAGCTAATTAACAAAAGGAAAAACTGTACATGAACAATGTTGTGCACTTTTCATTGTGCAACAACTTATAAAGTGTTGTATTCAGTGTTAAAGTTTCTTATAGAGGTACACGACTCCAGATATGTAGCCATGCTCGTGCTCTGACACAGCTCTCTCCCAGTCCTCCACGTCTGTGACCTCTAAACAAGTACAGAGCCCCTCTTCCTCCATCTTCTTCAGCTCCATCTCAAGATTAGCTTTGTACTCAGAGTTGTCCTTGTTGCTTCTGGTTGTCATGCAAATGCAGCCACCTAGTGGATAGATGTAAAAGTGCAGAAAAGTACAGTATACTGTAGTTAGAGCTCATTACCAGTAAAGGAAGCCAAATAAAATAAAAAAACTGTATATATATATTCTGACCTGGCTTGGTGGCATTGAGCAGGTCTCTGGCCACTTTAACAGGTATATGACTATCACTCAAAGCCCCAACAATCACAACCACATCAAATGAACCTGCTGCAGGTGAGAAGAAAAAACGTTTTAGAATTACATGAAAGGCTTTACCTACAAATAACTGGAGAATCCAATGCTAAACGGTTTTATTAAGTTACTTATAAGGTCAATAAATGTAGTTATTGCTCAGTAAACGTGACAAAACACTAAACAGATAAAAACATGTTTCCTGAGGATCAACTAAAGAGTTACAGTGACTGATGACCTGGAAGATCTTTGAAGATTTAATTACCAAACTGTTCAGGTAGAGGATCCTCCCCCAGCAGAGACTGCTTCAGGTCCTGGTACAACCCGCTCTCTCTAGCCTTGTCCAGCATGGCCTCACATCCATCAACACCAACAAAATGTCTAAATCCATGTTTGCTCAGCTGTGCAACAAAGATATGCTTGCTTGTCAATCAAATGACAGTGAATGAGCCAAAAAAAAAAAGAAAAAAAAAAGAAGCTAATTCCAGAAAATAAGTCAGTGCAGTAGTTTCACATTATACAGTCACACAAAAGGCCTTTTTTTAAATGGTGTTATTGTGACAGTGGATTTTGTTTTGCTTTGTAATTGGTCACAGTCTGATTAGTAACCTGTTTGGCCACCAGTCCAGTCCCACACGCCACATCCAAAACAACGGCTGCTTCTCGCACGCCACTGAAATGTGACGCAATGCTGTCAGCTGCCAAACTCGGTGCACGGTAATCCAGAACAGCCACATCCTGTTTGGGTAAAAAGAAATAAATTACCATGAGATTATTTCTCACACATTTATCTAAGGTACTTCATACCTGCATTTTATTCAAGGAAACAATAGTGACACCTTTAGAAGAAATAAAAAGCTTTATTTTTAAGATGATCTTGCTCATTTGCTCATTTTAAATAACTACAAGAGTGCTGGTTTCTGTGTTTTCACACAGATGTAACTTTGAAAACTTTGTCTAAACATACTTTTTTCTTGTCAACACACGAACCACCATCCATCCACCCATGCATTCATGTGAAACACAATAAACAGCACTTTCTGTTCCTGTATATTGTTCCTCACCTGATCATAAGTCTCTGCCCAGGTGTTGTAGAACTTGATCTTTTCTCTTGAGGTGGTGCATTCATGAGCTGCTAAAATGACTGCTTTCATACTTTCAAACGTGTTTGTATTTGCTGACATCGTAGGAAAACCTGTTCATATAAAGAAAAAGAAAAGTCGAAAATAAGGTGAATGCAAATGATGACTAATCATAGATATAGGTCATAGCCAAGCTACAGTAAAATCTAAAACCCAGTTAGTTCTGGTGAACCAATATTTAATGTTACAGTGCTGAGAAGCTAAAAGTAACTTGTGTTCTAATTTGTACAGATTGGATTTCTAAGTATTTACCTTGAATGCAAAGGAAGAAAAGTCGCGTAATTCCAAACAGTTGCCCAAAAGTATTTTGTATTTTATATTTTTCCGAAGTTACAGCTTATACAAACGAATCTTTCCAGCCAAAGACCAGAAAAACGACTTCACTATTCCCTCAGTTTAAACTCTCAGGTACGGATGCGCTAAGGTCACGTTTTTATTTACCTGGTCAAAAATACAAAAATAAAATAAAAACCGCGATGTCTGAACGGGTTTACAGTCTTTAAGTAATCTTGTTTAACAGTAAAAAGTCGTACAAATAATTTGTTTGTATGAAATGATTCAAGTTTAGACATACTGACGTCACACAATGCGACCTCTACTTCTTCTTCGTGGGTTTTCTTTGGCAGTTGGTAAACAAGATTTTGGTGGATTACCGCCCCCACCTAGTAAGGAGGCTACACTAAAAACAACAAGAAACAACATTCTTTCAAACATTCAACCTTTATTTTTACAAATTAATCCCATTGAGCCTCTGAGACTCATTTACAAGAGAGACCTGAATTTTAACAAAGAGTGATGACAACAGTGGACAACGACGACAAAAATAGACAATCATAATGGATGCATACAATTTTTTTTAACAAGTGAAAATAAAATGGTAATTAAAAAAGATAATTAAAATAAAAAGTAGAGAAAAAACAGCTCTGTTGTGGATATAAAACCTTGAGTACTTTCAAATTTTGAACTCTTCAGCAATAATTCAATCAGATTAAAACTTTCACTTTAGTGGGACTGTTAGCCTAAACGTGAAAACTGTGGAGAAGATGAGACCACAGAGCATGATTTTTTTTTTCATATTGCCAGAAATACAGATATGAAAGAATTCAAATTTTAACTGTGTTGGTTTTCTCTGGAATTAATAACTTCCTAATCCTCTGTGTCCTAATCTGAGATGTGATGACGAGATAAATTCACACGAGAAGATGTAAAAGACGGCCTGTTGGCTTTCTTGGACTGTGAGTTCTCAGTCTCTGATGGAGGACATTTACAAACTGAGGTGTACCACAAATGCACCCACACAGACCAGTATTTGCAGTTTAACTCTCTCTCATAGGAGTCATCAGGACTCTGTACCACAGAGCGGACAGCGTCCCCACTAACTCAGGAGGCAGACAGAAGGAGAACACACAAGACAGGTCCTGGAGCAATGGCTATCCTAACTGGGACTTCCTGAAAGCAGAGAAGAAACCCAAACAAAACTCAGTCGCCCATCAGATTAAAAGGAGGAACCCAGACCAGTGGTCATTCCTTATGTTGCGGAAGTTTCAGAGAAACTGAGACCTTTACTTTCTAAACACAACGTCCCAGTGGCTTTAAACCCAAAATACATTACAGCAACAACTGGTTCATCCCAAACATCCAGTTCCCCGGCACAAACAGAGTAATATTGTGTATTCTGTTCACAGGCAGGCTGTGATCAGTCTTATACAGAGGAAACTAAACAGCCACTGGCCAAAAGGATGGCCCAGCACAGAAGATCCACATCATCAGGCCAGGACTCTGTGGTCTACACTCATCTCCAGGCCAGTGGTCACTCTTTCAGGGATGAAGATGTTCACATCCTTGATAGAGAGGAACAATGGTTTGAGAGAGGAGTAAAAAAAAAACTGTCCATCATTAAACAGAGGTGGAGGCCTCCGTGCTCAGCTGTCCCACTCTTGTGCTGAATCACTCAGCCCCCTGTAAATAGCAAGTGGCCACGAGGACATTAACAACTACGGTAATTGTTGGGATAATGGTCCTCCTTTACCATGTTAACATAGCTAGTTCTGGATGTTAACAACAAACTGGTTGATCCACTATGAGAAGGGTCTATTTAGAAGAATGAGTTTATTGCAGCTCCTCAGACTGATAAAGTATTTTGGATATGAAACGTTTCAACAAGTTTTTAACTTTCATTTTATTATCATTATTTTTTTAATCCGTTCAGAGGACCTGACAACTTTGTTAGATCAGTTAAAGATGTACTTTCCTTCACTCCCCCCCAATTAAGAAAGCATTCATTCAACCTTTATTTATATAGTCTCACTGAACCACGAGAACTTATTTACAAGAGAGACCTTTTTTAAACAATGAACACTACAAACCACAATAGACAATGATTAAAAAGCTTATGAAATGAAAAGTAAATAGAATAAATTATATTAAAACGAAACTATTAATATTGATATTAATAATCCTCACTTTTACCTGCTCTAACCTCCTCATAATCCTTCTCCAGAGCTGCCATGTCCTCCCGAGCCTCTGAAAACTCCCTAAATAAATTACATGTATTATTATTAATGATGAGGATAATAATAATAATAATAATAATAATAATTTATTATTATTATTATTATTATTATTATTATTATTATTAAATAAAGCAACCCACGAACCGGATTAAAGTCATTATGTACTTTTATATTACAGTGAAGGTCGTCTTAATATTTTTTTTCTTAGTTACTGTATTTATAAAATTGGTTCGACTTTGCTTTCGCTGACATGATCACGCGAGGTATCTGTAATTTCCGACATCCGTTGAACTATACGTGAGTTTATATGTTAAGCGCATGCGCAGTTGCTCTATTCCTAGCTGTTATTCATGTTCCCACCTGTAGAGAGCCTGAGAGTCAAAACAAAAAATCTTCTGCGAAGTCCTGAATTTTTAACAGTAAGCTAACAAGCTAAATTTATAGCAGCCGATAGCTTCGAAAAGTTGTTACAAACGTAATTTATCACTACGTCTAAATCTAAATTGTTTGGTACATTACAATATGTGGGTCTCCCAAAAGTTTTGCTTTTTGTCCATTTTGTTTTGGTCCGTTTTTGTGTCGAAGCGGGACTGAAAACGCTGTTTTAAAGAGAAAAGTTAGCTTAGCATTGGCCACACAAAAGCCCAGCCTTCTCTGAGCCTTGTTGGACGGCAGAAGTCTTAACTTTACTCCCTGGTAATAGGCCTCATTAACATCTTTAAGTGCTTTTCTGATCTTTGGAAAGAAGCAACATGTTTATTGATTTATGTTTAAAATAATCTAAAAATCAGTTTGTTGCTTAGTAGATGCAGTTCTATCTGCTATTGCTGACTGTTTACTTGTGTGATGTAGGTATGTAAACATGTGCTTTTTTGTTTGTTTTTGTAGAAACACAATCAAAATGTCCATCCTAGGATTAAAGAAGAAACAGCCAAGAACATTTAAAGTTAAAGTTATTACCATGGATGCTGAAATGGAGTTCAGCTGTGAGGTATACCTTCCATTGCCTAACTGTCTTTAAATAGTATACGTTTATCTCTTTGTGGAGTATATAAATTTATATTCTATGTATGCATTTGACTGTTAATAGCAATCATATATATGCAGAATTTACCTTCTTTACTCAAGTAATAATAGTGTATCTGGAAAAAATTAAAATATATTAGTCAGGTTTGCACCCCCTTCACACACAGGAAGATGTTTAAATTTCTGTTCAGGTCCTGACTCATCTAGTTTCATGATCAGTTAAGACAGCAGGTTCAGTTTGTGTAGTAGCTTCACTCATCAAACTTTCTTTTGTTCTGTTGTGGGGTGTTGGTTTAAACTCAAACCAGAACTGCAAACACTGATTCATGTTGGGGGTTAAACAAACATTTTACTGACATGAATGTTTATATGTCTGCAATAATGTAAAGGAGAATGGCCGTGCATGTTGTGTGACTCATTTTTAGGGAAAACAAGCATGCAAACTGATCAGATACTTTAAACGTGCAGCAAGTTTAAAACGACAAGAAAAAGCTTAATATCAACAGGGACAGATGATGGCGGGAGCATTTCATAAGTAGAAATAGACAAAGTTATTCACAAAAACAAATCTGAAGTAATATTACATTACAACACATTGAAAAAAGAGCTGCCATTTTCTAAAGTAAGTACAGTACTCAGATGTTAAAATAAATTACTGAAATGCTACATTTTGTACTACCTGTAGTTAGACATGAGGGTAAAATAAGAAGTGATGGATGTTGTTCAGTCAAGCAAACTTTATTTGGCTTGTACTGACATGTATGATTTTGTTTGTTGGTTTGATCACTTAGTTGTAATTGCTTTTTAAATAAATTGACAAACTTATGGAAATGTATTCAGAGAGAAAAGGTTAATGATTGATGTCTTTAATATTTTTAAATCACAATTTATCGTTGTGAATTTTATTTTAGAAAATAGCTTAGTATTAAATGTCAGCTAATGCTTTTCTGTTTTTGTCATTTAAAAATATACAGTATTTCTAAAGTCTCAGAAACAACGAACATATTTTTGATGTGATTAAACTAAAAAAAATGGCCAGCAGAGGGCAGCAGTGACACAGACAGAAATCAATCCTTTACTTTTAGGGGCTGCAGGATTTTTAATTTTTAACTGTTTTGTCTCATTTCTTTTATGCATCCTCCAGGTTAAATGGAAAGGTAAAGACCTGTTTGACCTGGTGTGTCGGACTGTTGGTCTGAGGGAGACCTGGTTTTTTGGACTCAGGTACACAGTGAAGGACACTTACGCCTGGCTGAAACTAGAGAAGCGGGTAAGCGAGGAGCTGAATGTGAGATCAAAGCATTTAAATGTGCACAAATCCAGCAAGAGTGAAATCTAAATGCTGGAGTGAAGCAATTTTAAACATTTTTAAACTTAACGTGGTAAAATATCAGGTTGTTTCTTGTTGCCAGCTGCACTGAGTGTGATGCATCATGATTGTTGAGAGTCAAGATATATAAAAAATAAAAAAATAAAAAAACGGTCTTCTTTTTCTCTTGTTTATGTGTTCAACAAGGTTCTGGACCAGGAGGTACCCAAGGACTCACCCATAACATTTCATTTCCTTGCTAAGTTCTTCCCTGAAAAAGTAGAAGAGGAATTGGTGCAAGAAATTACTCAACACCTCTTTTTCTTACAGGTAGCATCTCTTTTAAAATGACAATGAACACGTTTCTTTAAGCTAATACTTCAAAAGTGTTTGAGGAGAATAGCTCAAGGTGTTATCAAACCTTTTTTTAGGTGAAAAAGCAAATTTTAGATGAAGAGATCTTCTGCTCTCCTGAAGCCTCAGTTCTCTTAGCGTCGTATGCCGTCCAGGCAAAGGTGAGAGGTTCATCCAGGATCAGATTCTTGTTGCGTCTGTATCGAGATTTGAATTTCTGTATGTTAAAATATGTTTATTGCAGTCCACTACAAAATTTTATATGTCAGTGTATCTTTTTTTTTTTCTCAATAATCAATTTGTTCTCCTTTTATCAATCAACTAACCTGCTCCATTTCTATCCTAGTATGGCGACTATGACCCAAACTTTCATAAGCCGGGCTTCCTTGCACAAGATGAGTTGTTGCCAAAAAGGGTAAATATATGATCTGTATCCAGATTTCTACAGAAACCAATTCATTTATTGATTCTCTGCCCCATGAGTCAGTATTTACCTGCTTGTGTCTGTGGGCTTGGTGTATAACATCCTCCCTGTGGTTGTTCCAGGTTCTAATGCAGTACCAAATGACAGCTGACATGTGGGAGGAGAAGATCACAGCTTGGTATGCTGAACACAGAGGCATCGCCAGGTAGGATCACCACCAGATCTTGACCTTTTAACTCAAGGTGTGAGTTTATAGTTAAATGCTACGTCCCTCTTGCTTGTTCTTGTGTCATCCATCCAGGGACGAAGCTGAGATGGAATACTTAAAGATTGCACAGGACCTTGAAATGTACGGCGTCAGCTACTTTGCCATTACTGTGAGTGTCAGTCGCTGACATTAAGTTCAAATTTGCATGTTGACATTGAAAACGCACCGTTTAACTTTGGTGTTGTTTTGTTTACGTCAACAGCAAAATAAAAGGGACACAGAGCTGTTGCTTGGCGTTGATGCTCAGGGTCTTCATATCTACAGCCCCAACAATAAGCTCAACCCCAACAAGTCTTTCCCCTGGAGCGGGATCCGTAACATCTCCTACAGTGAGAAGGAGGTAAAGTCGGCTTTATTTAAGGCTTCCTTTAGCTCAGACCAGCCGTCGTTAGAAATACAGAATTGATTATGGATTAATGCCTGAAACAGATCTGACATTTCTTACTTATAGAAAAAAAAAAGTTTAATGCCCACTAAAATTATTGAGTAAAGAAAATGTAGCATTTATAAAAATCTTCTAAAATGCTGTAAATTATGAGCTTTAAAATTCTAAATCAGGCAAAGAGACTTGAACATTTTTAATCAGGATTTCCAGAAACTTTTTAAAGTTTTCTGATTGGGGTAGGGTGAGGTTGAGCCGTTTTTAAGCCATTGCTTATGAAAAACATCTTGTTATTTAAAAATTTTCAAGTTCAAGTATCATGAATATTATTAATCTCCAATGAATAATTAAGTTATCTGCATTTTTCCCGTAACACGTGAGCAGAGGGCTGCCATCTAAGGTGCTCGGGGTGCAGCTGGGGGTTAAGGGCCTTGCTCAAGGACCCCACAGTGGGGCAAATGAAGGTTAACAGATGTAGGTGCTTTACCTTCCCCACCCCAATTTGTTTTGTTCTGGTATGGGGATTAGAACGCGCAACCTCCTGATCACAGGCTTGCCACCCCCCAAAAAATGTTGGAAATGTTTAGAAAGATATTTTTCTAGTGCTCCAGAGCAAATCGTTAGAAAAGGCAGTAAAAACTAAATGTTTTATTTCTGCACTTGTTTTGAAATTTGGACTGGGATTTGTGTGGCATCCAGCTGTGGTCTGACTGTTTTCCAGCTGTGGTCTGCAGTTGTTTTGTTTTAGCAAATAAATTGATAGATATAACAATTATATATATTTTTATTATGTTCAAACATCTGTTTCTCAGTGCAGGGATCATAGTTAAAGAACAAACTCAATTTACTCTTAAGTATTTTATGGATAAAACATTCATCACTTTGTCACAACGGGTAGAATTTAACGGGTCTGTGAAAGATCCAACTACACATTTGTTTTCATTTCCTTACAGTTTACAATCAAACCTCTGGACAAGAAGAAAGATGTTTTTAAGTTTTACTCGTCTCAGCTGCGCGTCAACAAGCTGGTTGGTTTGCCTCTTTGAAAGTCACATTATTACAAAATAAGTTATTTAAAACATGTTAGAAGTAAATGATGTAACTTCCTGTGTGTCAGATTTTGCAGCTCTGCATCGGGAACCATGATCTGTTCATGAGGAGGAGAAAGGTGGACTCAATTGAAGTGCAGCAGATGAAGGCTCAGGCTAAAGAGGAGAAGGCCCGCAAGAAGGTCAGACATAATGAGGCTATTTAGTCTAAAATTATATGTACACCACATGCAACCAAAGTTGTTTTGATGTTGTTGGATTGTACAAATTGTACTGTTTTTGTTCTTGGATTTCTTCTAGATGGAACGTCAGATCCTGGCCCGGGAGAAGCAGATGAGGGAGGAAGCAGAACGAGCAAAAGAAGAGATGGAGCGAAGACTTTTCCAGCTGCAGGACGAGGCTCGGCTTGCCAACGAGGCGCTGGTGAGCTCTTCATTACTCATCAAACTTTAATGTTGCATTTCTAAGATGGTTAGGTGATGTTGGAGCTTTAATGACTGAAATGGCGAGCAAAAGCTAAGGAAAAAAAAAAAAACACAAGTTGCTCTTTATTCACAATTTGTTCTGTCGTTTTTAATGATTAAATGTGTTAATGCAGCTTCGATCTGAGGAGACGGCAGACCTGCTGGTAGAGAAGGCACAGATAGCTGAAGAGGAAGCCAAGCTTTTGGCTCACAAGGCTGCAGAAGCTGAGCAGGAAAGACAGAGGTTAGAGGTCACAGCCATGAAGACCAAGGAGGAGAAACGGCTGATGGAGCAGAAGATGAGGGAGGCGGAGCAGCTGGCAGTAAAACTGGTGGAGCAGTCAGAGAGGAGGTATGAAATGATCCTAACAAGCGCTGCTTTACTCCAGCGTTCACTAAAATTAATTACTGTCGCCTTCACAGCTTTTCATTATGTCCTATTTATTTTGTGTTTTCATTGATTTATGCACAAGTTATTAAGCTTCAGCATTATTTGGCTTCAAAATGATGAATGAAAGCCTGTTAATCATAGCACTCTGGTGATATTTTCCCTAAAAATTGTCAAGGTTAAATGGCAAAATTCAGTGAAACACGTGTCACTTCCTGCGTTTATAGTCTCACAATGAACCGAAACGCTCTGAGCATTAGAACCAGTGAAACAGAACAATCTTTTAAAATATGGATTCTTCTTCAGGCTGTACTGACATTAACAGACAGCAGCTCCAGATTCTGATGTGTTAAATGGGCATCACTAATGTAATAACCTCACTTTCTTCTGTCTCTTCCCCTCTTTTCATATTTAGTTTATGAGACAGCTCATGTTGAGATTCGAAGCCTGTAGAGTAGTCTGATAAATTGTAGTGGTTATTATTTAATTAAATCAGTTACAGTTTAATGTTTTTGGATAGATCTAAGGTATATTCTCTCTTTCGGCTTCGATGAAGACAGTTGCTCTTATCCTCCCTCCCTCCTGCTCATTTTGCTCTCTTGTCCTGTCAACCTCAGAGGCTCTCTTTACACATCTTCTGAATCAAAAGTGATTATGGATGTGGTCAGCTGGTCCCTCAACGCAATTGATAAAACTTTTTCCACCAGACGACAGGGTGCTGGAGAGCCCTCATGCTCTGAACGGACCCACGTAGTTGGGTATGCCATTGATCCCTGGCGTGAGTGGAAGATGGTGTGCCTATCTGTGCTGTCCGTGGAGGATGTAGAAGATGTGTACATTGTTGGATTTATGATAACGATGCTTTTTGGAATCAGTGGATACTTTGGATATCGACAAATTAGGAAGACGTCTGCAGCAGTTTCGGCCATGGTAAAGCCGCCACACTAATCCGTGCCTTGAGCTCTCAAACTCATGTGCTTAACGAGCTCAACCACAAGCTGGACTCGGTTTCTGAGAATCGTAGGCCCCTTGCGGCTCCTGGAGCTCGACAACTTGAAGGATTCAATCTTGGAGAATTCTAAATGGAGCACGGACCAGGCGGCGTGTCCACTTATCTGGCTTTTTGGATTCACCATTGAGTGTGCCAGCAGAACTGAAGGCAGACAGCAAACAGAGTCTTGTCGGCCCAAACACTTATTTATCTGAATTTGGCCTCCCCGCTGGCCTTGGACAGGCCAACTTCTCTCAAATTGCTTCGGGAGGATACATAAACTAGTGATGGTGAGATGAAGCTTCATGAAGCACTGAGGCTTTCCATCAGATAGCTCGACTCATGATTCAATGCGCCATAGTGCTTCACACCACGCTATCAAGTGGACTATAAATGTAAAACAAGTAGATTATAATAACTGTTTTGCGAAGCTTTAAGTTGAATAAAAGAAAAAATAAATCATGTTTATGAGGACCTCAAATAAAGTCTACATTTGATCTGCAAATGATCTTAATCTGTGTTTATGATGGTGGTGATGATGGATTTTTCTGTCTGCCCCTTATGTTTCGAATCTCGCGCATGCAAACGAGCCAGTTCCTGAATCGGTCGCGTGGTACGGCCCGCTAGCGAGACCTTGAACGTCACTACATGCGTCATCAATACACGCCTCGATACACGCTCTATGTAAATCCTCCTGGATTACTCGACACGCTTCAAAGCCTCGACACAAAAGGACACATAAATAACAAACTAGAAGTTCTACTTGCCCCCCCAACCCACTCTCGAGGACATCTGTGGCCTTATCAGAACCATGATGCTGCTAGATACTGTACCATCTTATCAGAACTTTGGAACTTTCTGGAGTGTTTATGGACAACGCATCGGCTTTGTCGACCTCTATGCATAAATGTATTACGATGTCATTGTATGTTGCAGCTTTATGTTGCAAGGTCTTTAATGTTTTTTCATCTTTCACACTGTTTCCCGGCTAGGACATAGTGTGAGACACGATTTCCTCCATCCTCGTGTTCTCTTTTCCTCATCTCAGAGTCAGAGTCAGAGAAACTTTATTGACATTGAACAAGTTGCCAAGTTACAACGTGAATATGTACGCACAGTCA
>JARVLU010000324.1:14288533-14300972 GCA_031762415.1 Simpsonichthys santanae
CCCTTAAAATGAAACATTCTCTCAGTTTAAACTTTTGATCTGTGATTTGTGTTCTATTCTGAATAAAATATTAGATGGCACCTCCACATCATTGCATTCAGTTTTTATTCACAATTTGTCTAGTGTCCCAACTTTTTTGGAATCCAGTTTGTTTATATACATACCGGTATACATATATATATTTAACAGATCATAGAAATTGTTAAGTAACTAAGTATTTAAAGACAAAACTACTAAGTAGTTTGTTATCCTAGCTTCTCCAGATGTTTCATGTTTCTTACCTCATCCAGAAGTGTAAGCAGCATGTTCCTGATATCAGGGATGTTATCACACGCAGGGTCTTTGAGCAGCTGCCGGAAGCGCTCTATGACCTGGTAAAACACATTCTTCCACAAAGCCTGATCCACGTTTTGGGAGTCAGAAAACTCGATGTCTATCAAGATGATCCGCTCGTACAGTCCCAAAAGGTCCGATCTTGAAAAAGATTCAAAAGTACAGCGGCGGTGCTTTTTAAAATTTGCATTTATTTCCAGTAGCAAAAGGTTAGTAAACAAATAAATGCTACAAAATAGAGGAGAAAATACAGAAAGCACTGACAAAAACCCTGGTAAATGCTTACCTGAGTTGGGGCATGCGATCCAGTCCATCAGCACTCAGTCTGTCCCTGGAGAGAAGATTGCTGAGCTGAAGCTCATGTGTATTAGCAGTCTTCAGCAGCCTGCCCAGCTCCCTTCTGGTTTGTTGCTCTGCCTCTTCAAATGTCAGCCCACCTCCCGCACCTGGCTGAGAATAACCTGCTCCCCTGTAACCCCCACAGAATGGACCGGGGCCTGGGTATATGCCATTAGGTTGGGCCATTTGGTACGATCCTATGTTATAAGGATATTGGTAGCGTGGGCTGGTGGTATTATGTGGACTAGTGTTGGACACAGGGCAGCAGTAGGGGTTGTCAGAGTTTTGGAATTTGTAGTAAGCCATAGCAGCTGCCTGCTGAGACGGAAAGTGTTCTCCTTGTGTCACAGGAGGACTGCCTGCTACCTCATCATCTGTGTCCAGGAAGTGAAGCTGTCCATATCCAGCCCCCGCCTGCAGAAACACAGGCTGTTTGAGAGACGAACACTGTGAGGCTTGAGTGTTAGAAAGAGCAGGTTTCTGATCTGGGTTATTAGGATCCCAGAGTCGTCTTACTCCTCCGCCGCGGCCTCCTCTGTTTCTGCCAGCTGTTCCTCCCCTGATTCCACCAGAAAGAAGCCGTTGTCCCACCTCAGGTGAATTGGAGATGTCTGTACGGGTTGGAAGCACCAAGATCCCACCTCTGCCACGAGGAGCTAGTGCTTGCTTGCAATTCTGTGCATCCCCACTGTGTGATGAGGTACCAGACTTTTTTTCTAAAGAAACCCTTAGGATTCCCCGACCTCCACCTTTGTTAGACTTTGGTCCCCTCCCTTCCTCTTTTTGCCTTCCTATGCTTGTTTCTTCCTCCCCGACTCTTCTTCTCCGCCGTCGCCTCTTGTCTTCGTCTCTGTCGGACATCCCAGCCCTGTCCAGTGATTCTGAGGATGAATCCTTATTGCTTGTCCAGCTTTGCAAGTGTCGCCTTTTCTCCTCGTTGTCTATCCCACCTTTCTTTCTTTGGCCTGTGTCATGATGTGGCCATTTGGCTCTGTCCGTGTCCATTTGCCGCCTGGGATCATCCTGGCTAGTCACACTACTAGCTGAGCTACTGCTGTAAGTTCTGTTCCGCAAGTGTCGGACATCTGATTTTGAATAGCGTTTTGAGGAAGGTGTGCTGTTGTTGACATTAGATCTGTACCGATCACCTTGTCCTGCAGCCTTGTCTACATTGATGTCCACTTTGGCAGCTTTCTCCCCATCCCTGCAACTGCTGTCATTTATTTTTCTGTTTTCTCTGTATTTATCTTTTCTTTTGCTTTGGTGAGTTTCTTTAGTCTTCTCATTTTTTCTCCCATTTGCGTCTGGAGCTCTCTGGTCTTTCTCCTTCTCCGTTTTCCTCTGGTTGTTTTTTTCATCACGGCCTGCTTCGTCTCCTCTTTTGGATTCAAGATTCTGCTCTTTTTGTCTTTCCACTCCTTTTCTTCTGCAGCTTCCTTTGTCTTTCTTATCTGTTCTTTCTTCATCTTTGGTTTCTTCAGCTTGACCTCGTCTTTCTTTGTGGTTTTTCTCCCCTCTATCTTTATTTGCATGCTCCGTTTTACCTTTCTCTTTTAAGTTAAGTTTTTCAACTTTGCTTGTAATTTTGTCTAATGAAGCATCAACAGGAAGTAGAGGCGTTTTCACATTTTGGCGTCCTTGTTCTCTAGTGTCTTCATTGTGATTAGACAATGTTATGGTCTCCTGAACAGCTCTTATTTTATCTTTTCCGCCCTGCTTGGGTATAATTTTTTTTTCATTCCTCTCCCTTGTCTCTGTATTCAAATGTGATTCTGGCTCAGAGTTTTGCTCTTGATTTCTAGAAAGTGGCTTATCCACAGCACCACAGTCCTTTCCCAGGTTATTCCTCCGGCTCCCAGGCTGGTAAAACTCTCGGTCAGGTTTGCGGGATTTCTTTGCAGGTTTAATAGCTCCAGCAGTTTCTTGATGTTCTTGGTCATTTTCACCAAGCACTTTTTTATCATGTGCATTTGTTTTAGTGTGGACATTACTGCCATCAACCCCCTTTCGGTCTTCTTCCTTTTTTTTCATAACTGACCCACTGTTTGTGCATTCCTGTCTTTCCAAAGCATTTTTAGAAACTTTCATTTTCTCACTCTGAGACGATCCATCAGACTGTTGTACTTTAGCTTGTAGTGGATCATTTGGAGCACTCTCTCCTTCCTCACTGTCCCGACAACGCCGTCCATGTCCAGATACCGGTTGGTAACGTTGCAGATCAGGACGTTTTACTTCACGGTTTTTTTGTTGCTTGTGAGCACGAGGTTCCTGTTGCTCCTCTGCAAAAGTGACAAGAAATTTTCATCAACACAGAAGTTAAAATTTGAGTATTCATTTTCAGAATCAATTTATTTTTTGGGGAGTACAATTTTTTTGTTGGATAGCAAGTTTTGCTGGGTGATTAATTGTCTCAGAAATTATTGCAATAAACGATAATATTGTTTGAAATTTTGCAAACTTTAGTAATTATTGTCAAATTTAAGAAGGAACATTGGTCAATTTGTTTTGTGTGTAGTACCTTTTTTGACCACCGGATGACAGTACAGTATAAGACTGAACTGAAGGATGGATAGTGAGGGAGCGAGCAGCGTGTCTCTTTAAGAAAAATGGGAGGGAGACCCCTTGACGTGACATGGGCTCTCTCTCGTTCCTGTTTTTCGGCTCTCAAAATAGCGGACGCTTGGTGTAGTTTGAGCTCTTTAGCATAGCATTTGTTCCACAATGTTTTTAATAAATAAAATAAAAAAAAACAGTAAACAAGTTTTCAGCTTCATTTTGCAGAGAAAAACAACTTTTTAGACAAAGGCACGGGTTTCAACCATGAATTTAGATCTGACAAAACAGAGGTTTTTCCCATGGTCAGCCTGTTAGCTTAGCTCGTAGCTTAGCTTCTCAGCTTAGCTGATTTAACGATCCAAAAACGACTTGGACGGTTAAAACAGATTTTAAAGAGAAACGAGAAAGGGAGGGGTCAGTGAAGAGCACCAGAGTTGAGCCGTGTCTTCAGTAGAAACAGAGATACACGAAGAAATGATAAAGCCGATAAATGAAAATGAGGTAAATAATTTTCAATTATCATGCGATTAATTGATTTATTGTTTATCGCAACAGGCCTATTACCGTACATATCACTGAAGGCTGATATACTCAAGAAGTATCAAAATCTGCTGTGCACACTTGATTTACAACTTTTTTTTTTTTTACTCTATCAAGTAAGTTAAATATTTATATGAATCTAATACTGTAAAACTCTTACATATTTCCTTAACTGTATATGCACTAAGGAAGGTAAAATGTAAAGTACAATAAGATTAACAATGGTAATAGAAATCCCTGGTGTATTATGTTAAAAAGAGATGCAAGAGTGAAAGCAGGTAGAAAGTTTTCTACCAGAACTGCAAATCTGCTCATTCTGGTGTAGCTCCTCTGCCCTGACAAGTGTGACAACTCCTACAGGTAAGTCGCTTTTTAAAGTGAGTCACTTTTCAGTTATTTTAACAATAGCAAGATTTTAAGTGGAGTTCATTATGATGAACATCCTCTTCCTTGCATCGTCTGCCCACGTTTAACACCCACCTGCCCTGAAAGTGTGCATATCTGCATTTGCAAAGAGGTGACTGTATAAGGTGTCGTTATTCTTACCATTTGGTACAAAATGTGCCAGCTCACCATTTTAACAGGAGAGAGAAACATGATCATAAAAACACCCATACTGACCTCAGTCTATTAGCTTGTCACAAGTTAAAATTGAAATGTTTGTTGATAGTTGCAAGAACTCTCAAGTAAAAAAAAAAGCACATTAGAAGTTTCACATACCAAACTTGAATAAATAAGTAATTTTGTAGTTATGTCACTCCTAGTCCACAAAAAACATGATTTAAAATAAGAATAACTGACTTTGGATAGCTTCAAAACCTTACTAAAGAGTCTCTTTTTGAGCATATGACACAAGTAAGGCCTGACACGTTAATTCAACCTATGGTCTTTTTTATTTTCACCTTTAAATTGTATAAATAACTTGTTTTTTTGTGTCTTATGCATAACTTTGCTTGGAAAAAGGACGTGTTTATTTGTACAGCACGTCAGTAAAACCTGCATTGTTTATATGCTCTACCAAAAAAAAAAAAAAAAAATACCTGACGTGACAAAACATTTGCAATTAGAAAGCCTTTAACTGAAAACAAGTACTGTACTGTATACCATGATTTGATTTTAAAATAAGTAAATCATTGACAAGTTAAAACACAGGCAGGATATTTGGAAGAACAGTTCTGTAAGAGAAAATAATATTCGGGTGAAAATAAGAAAACTTACATTTTTGACAATTAAAAGTAAGATATTTTCATACGAACATTGTTCTTTTCTATAAGAAAGTAATGATAAACTTGGTAACGTCAAACGTTTATTTAAACCACTACGGGGCTACACGTTTAATTTTATAACTAACAAGGGCACACTTTTTGCGTTTTGTGGCGCTTAAAATGAAGGTTAAATAAAACAAATGATATGAGAAAGGAAAAAAAAAAACACAGAAGTTAGGTGGTGGATGGTTAAAATCAGTTTAGCTTGGTTTAAAACTAGAAAAGGGGTGAAACAAACTGAGCGCTAAACAGGCACAATGCAATGCTCGTCGCTAACATTAGCCGCTTACAAACTTAGCAGCTCAGACCGTACGTCACTTTCCGCCAACTTGTTTTGCAGTTTCACTTTAAATTAGTAACTTTTTCCAAAATTATTCCACACATACGATTCAGAACCTCTCACCTTTCACACAGTTGGTCATGTTGGCTGAATACGAAGCTTCAGCTCGTAGTTCCGCAGCTGAGATTCGCACTCTGTCCAGTTCGTTCGCCATCTTGGTCTCTTCACAAGCACAACAACTACGGTGGCCCAACTGGACTAATTTTAATATCGAATGATGATGCTGGGTAATGTAGTACAGTTTAATTAAAAACGCTTTAATTTGATCACACACAATCAATGTTCTATGTAAATAAAAAGTAAAAATACATAAATAAATAAAGAAAGAATTTATTAATTCAAATTTTAATTATACCGTATATATATTTGAAATGACAGGTCCACTTTTTCTTGTGGCTCTATGTTTTTTTTTTTTCTCTCTTCTGATAGAAGCATCTGTTTGTTTAAATGCGCAGTATGTAGTGAATATAAAAATATGTCTATTTTTTTCTGAATATTTTTCATAATTATGAAAAGCAAAATAAGTCAAAACATTTAATTTACTTTTAACAAATCTAACAAAATTAATCATTCAAGCCAGTAAGAAGCACGAGTTTAAAACACATTACCACAATCATTACCATAAGAAGTTTATAAAATATTATTTCTTTATCTGCCTGCCATACATTGTTTTATTGTACATGTCTCTTGCTCTTACTGTTCTGGGTGAATGGGTGTAAAAAATGAGTTGTAATACATTGTTGTCATGCAAATAAATCAATTTTGACTTTGACTTTGACTTTGATAACAACACTCATTTGATTATTTTTCCAGTTATACCTGAGGTTTGGTTTAAAATTTGCGCTCAATATGTTTTTTTCTTTTCGTGACCTCTTTCACAAATTGAGCAATTGTGTGAACTTAAGTTCAAAGTTTAGTTGTGTAACTATTAAGTAGGCCATAATCTAAATGCCTAAGGAAGCGCCTTTAAAGGTCTACAAATTACATAAACAGACTGAAAGAGTAAAATACTGTACTGTATGTATGAATTCTACACAGTGGCCACTAGATGTCAGGGTTGTTTACGTAATCTAAGTTTAACTCTCCTATTTTCCATTTTGGATTGGCCCAACAACCAACTTCTTCTTAAACTTTAAGAGATTTTATAATTTATTAATGCAGAGCACTATGTTCTTGTTCTATCTATTTTATCTGTCTTCCAGTCATCACTTGGAAGTGAAATGACTTGGAAGGAAGCTGTATGCGTACATTTGTATGTATGTGAGCTGGAAGTGTTGATGAAGACTGTGTGGCTGATGTCTAAGAAAGCAGCTTCGTTTCCATAGCAACCCTTAATTCAAGGGCTGGGAGATTTTATCCTTCCTATAGTCTCTCATAAAGGATTCTTCCCCCAGAAGTTCAAGATATGTTACATCATCATGTCTCTAAATTATTTAACATACGTGCTTGGTTCACTTGATGTATATAATGAAAATAATCCACTTGTGTTGTAAACATTTCTTTTAATAAAAATGTACATTTGCATATTTTACCAGTACTGTACTTTACAGGCTTAGGAAGAAAATAAATATCAAGGAGCAAAACAATGCAGGTAAGCTGAAAAATTACAATTTATTTATTTATTTATTTTTACAATTTCATCATTAAAGGAATAGTTTGAATATTTTCGAATGGGGTTGATTCTTGAATAGCCTCAGTTTGGAGAAATAGAGATTTGTTCTGACTGGCAGGACAAGCCAACCAGCCTGAGCAAAAAACAAAGTAAAAAGCTGATTAATTAAAACAACTCTGTTCTTAAAAATGTCATAGCAGTTCATGAAAATGTTTTTGAATTTGAATACACATTGTGTTAGTTTTTTTTTGTTTGTTTTTTTTTTTTTTTTTTTTTCAATAAGACCTGGTTAACATGGAGCTAGCACTATTAGCAACAAAACAGAGAGCACTATTTGGGAAGTGCTGCAGCTAGCTGCTGCTGTCACTATACTTGTGCCAGCCAATGAAATATAATTACACTGGCATGGCCAATGTCAGTGCTATTCAAGATTTGTTGTTGCCATCTTGCTAAGTGCTATGCCTACTGCTGTGTACAGTACTTTTTATGTGTTAAAGTCACACACTGTTAAAGTCTTCTGTGTTCTGTATAAGGTGTCATTATTCTAAAATCCACAGAAACTTCCTTATTTTACTTTTAATAAACTATAATACATCTAAAGTAAATTCAAAGGACACCCTCTCCCTGATCACATCTGGATCCACTCGTCTTGTTAGTCCCAGTCTTTTTATTCAGATTGAATCCAGCTCCACCTCAGCATTGCATTGTGTCTTTCCTGCCAATTCACAGTTTGCTCTCCGTGTATCTGTCCCTGGGGTCTCGCCTCTTAAAAACAAGGTCATTTTTACAAGCTTCTCGAGTCTAATTACATTTTGGAACCATTCCTAGCAAAAACAGTTACGCAGTTAATGAAATGAAAAATAGGGTTTCTTAGAATTTTTTTTTTTCCATTAAGAATTTTTTTGCCATGCTAGCAGTAACACGTAGCAATGAAATGGGAGCAGAACTTTTGCTCTGTAAGCGCACACTATGTGTGGTCATTCCAGCATATTTCTGTATCAGCAGTATTCTGTGCAACCCAAAATTGCAGCCTAAATATTTATAAAATATAATTTGGGTAAGTCATTACATAACGTTTGTGTTTAGTGTGGTTTTAAAACAGGCCGATCAGATTTTTCTACAACTAAACAAAAACCCGGGGCTAGTCAACTCTGTTGCTCAGGGGGGCCACAGTTAATGAAAGCCAAGAGCTCAGGGGTAGGTCTATCACAATAACAAATTTTGCTGAGTGATTAATTCTCTCAGAAATTATTGCGATAAATGATAATATTGTTTGAAATTTGATAATAATTAGTAATTGTCAAATTTAAGAAGAAATGTTGGTTGACGTTCATGTGTAGTACCTTTTTTGACCACTGGATGACAATATAAGACTGTTTGAACCGAAGGATGGATAGTGAGGGAGCGAGCAGCATGTCTCTTAAAGAAAAATGTGAGGGAGTCCCCTTCACGTGACATGGGCTGTCTCTCGTTCCTGTTTTTCGGTTCTCAAAATGGCGGACACTTGGTGTGGTTTGAGCTCTTTAGCATAAAATTTTTCACACAAAGCTTTTAATAATAAAAATACAGGAAACAAGTTCTCAGTTTCTTTTTGCAGAGAAAAACAACTTTTTACATGAAAGCACGGGTTTCAACCATGAATTTTGCACGGTTAACAAGACGGAGGTTTTTTCCTGACGTCGGCTTGTTAGCTTAGCTCGTAGCTTAGCTTCTCAGCTTAGCTGCTTTTAACTATAAAAAATGTGATTTTGGACGGTTCAAATGGATTCTAAAGAGAAAAGAGAAAGAAAGTGGTCAGTGAAGAGCACCGGAGCTGAGCCTTTTGTCATCCAGTGTTGTCAGTAGAAAGAGAAAAACGAAGAAACGATAAAGCCGATAAATGAAAATGAGGTTGATAATTTTCGTTTATCATGCAATTAATCGATTTATTGTTTATTGTGACAGGCCTGCTCAGGGGTAGGGATGTGCTATATGGCATAAAATTCATATTATGATATTTATTGTGAAGGGTGGCGATAACAATATACAGTATATCTAGATTTTTGCTATAAAACTTGCAATAGGAATGAAAAAAAAAAGCATAGGGTGTCCTTTTGCCATCATTTATTTTGAAAACTGCAATACCACAAAATAGTCTCTATTAAGAAAATTCCACTACTGTACTAGGTTCAGAGAGTTAAAAAAAGGCTTTTTCTTGTAGTGTAAAACAGTTCAAAAGATATCAAATGTAATTTTAGCCACAAGTTTTAAACAAAAAAAAAAAAAGTTAACTCTTCAGTTTCCAGTCTTCTCACTTAATAAATGAACCACAACAGGGCAGCATTTTATACTAAAAACACTTAAACCTCCAATCCTCTAGCGGGCGTCTCCTTCCGCTTTAAGGAGAGCTGACACAAAATGGCGACTAGTTTCCTCTGTGGCTTTGACCAGAGGGTCTCGCAGTAAAATCACACAACACAGTGTTCTTTTTCCAGATCAAAGAGTAGATTTCTCTAAAGCTGACCAACGTTTCCTTTAACTTTCGACAAAAAAAAAAAAAAAAACTTTCAACGGAACACAGCGTTTTGCGCATGCGTCCGAATACGGCAAACTACAGCAAGCCGGATGTGGTTAGCTTGTAACTTTGCTAGCTCTTGGAGAAAAGACTTTACCAGCACTTATGCACAGTTTTCAACACAACAAGTAACGATTCTGACAACTCTGATTTTACATCAGCATTACTGCGGTTAGAAGACAGACCTCTATCATAGGCTAATTGTCCATCGTTTCTACCGTGCACCGTTTATATCGGGCATTCCTATCCAGGGGTCGAACATCCAACAGTTAGTCATTAATTACATTTTCTAATCTAGTGTTATTTAAAAATTAACCCATTGATGGGCCAAACTGAGCTCATCAGTGGTCCTGATTTGGCCCCTGGGCCGCCATTTGAATATCCCTGATTTCTAAACGTCTTAACTATCACTTTAAGTATTTTACTCCTTTGATGAGGGTTCATTTTTGCTTTTTAATGCTATTTTTTTCTTTTTTATTCTTCATATTCCTGTATTGCAATTCATATTTTATGTAAATTCAAGGAAACTGAAATGAAGATTAATGGGACGTTCACAATAATTCTTCTTGTTCTGCAGGAATGGCTGTTGTCAATTAATAAAAAGGTTGCTGGTTCAAACCTGGCTTCCCTAGAGGCACTGTCCTCCATCTGCTGAGCTGTGTGCGTGCAACGGGTGAGTGCAGCTTTTAATGTGGAAACAATAGAAAATAAAAGCATCTTCCGAATTCAGCCAATTTACCAGTACAATAATAATCATAACTGTCAATAATTTTATTCTTATTAAATTTTTATGAGGCACAAAAAAGAAATGGTGTGAATGCAGGCTTTTTGCAGCATGTCCTGACGAAACCAGGGGTTGTAGAATGTTTCGTGTCTGCAGTGGAGAGATGTGGGAAAAAAAAAAAAAAAAGGAAGAAGGGGGGTTGCCGGAAGTAGTGGGCGTGTGTCTCCCTGTGTGTGTGTGTTTGTGTGTTTTCAGAGTCAGTGCTGCACCACAGTGCAGGTGGAGCAATGCAGGATGACAAGAGCCACCAAAGGACAGAAATGGGGAGGCAGGGATGGGAGGGGAGGAGGATGGGGGAGACAAAAGGAGAGAGGTGAGAAGACATGAGTCGGGAGGAGAGGAGAGACCATGAATACAGATGAGAAAAGCGGGGGAAGCAGGGAGTTTGTGCAGGTAGAGCTCAGACACCAGGAGGGGGTTTCACCAGTCCAATCATGTCTCCAGCTCTGCCCACGATGCGCATCACTCCTTTTCCATCCTTATCTGCTTTTTGTCTCCTCCATGTGGGACACTGACAAGTGGGAGGAGATGACTTTTCAGAGAAGATTGGAACCGATGAGGAGAAGGACAGATGGGGGAATACAGTCAGTGGGAGTTGAGGATGGAGCAGAATGAAAAATGCTGTGACTGGGTTACAACTAAAAGTAAATGAAAATGAAAAGGGGGTGAAGGCGATTGAAACTGGTTTCACATGTCAAGCAGAGAGAAACAAGAAGTAACGGGCTCTGCATTGAAGACACACACACACACACACACACACACACACACACACACACACACACACACACACACACACACACACACACACACACAAAATAAATAAAAAATAACCGACTGAGGCCAGAGGCTTGTGTGACGCATAACTGCTGGCTTTGGATATCTGGAGTATATCCATGTCAAGAGGGTTTCAATGTTTAATTCACAAAATAAAAAGGTAGAGAGAGGGAACAACAGGGGAGGGATGAATGAGAAGACAATATGACATGGACCGCACGGGGTGATGAGTCAGTAATGCAGCTGAACAGAAACAAAGAGCTTTAAAAAAAGATCCGAGGCAGAAGAGTACACAGATGTGAGCAGTAGAAGTCAGCGGCTGCATTTCATGGCCTGCTTTGATCAAAGTTGCATCGTATTTTATGCACAGAGTGCATAGAACAGAACGTAATCATCTCATATCGCTGCGTCTGTTTCTTTGTTAGAGAAACATTTCTGCGTCAACTCAGCCTCCCGTGGTAAAGTGTCCCTATTTGAGACCAGTTCTACGAAATTAGGAAATTCTTTCACATTTACAGACTTGAAATGATTTACGGAGTACTTTAAAATGTGTCTGAGTGCACAGCAGAAACTTCTGATGGCCGTCCAAGGGATTTTAATGTGGCCACCATTTTTGACAAGGACTGTTTTTAACCAATCTATTAATTTTTTTTTTTTTTACACAGCATAAAAGTCAGGACTTTGAGAAGCCCAGCACGTTGACCTGTCTGTTCATTCCTCAACCAGCTTTGGTTTGTGACTGGGTTCATCATTGTTTCTGGAAAAAAAAAAAAAAAAAAACACTTTCAGCTGTTTAAGTTGAAAACAGGTTTTTTGTGAATACACTAAAGGTTTTAACTCAGCCTTGCAGTCGTGTGGAAAAAGCGCTTCATGTGCTCTCGAAGCTGTGTTTCTTTAAAATGTTTGTTTTCAGTCAACCTTTATTGATACAGGTTAGTCTCACTGAGGCTTACAAGAGTGACCTGATTTAAACAAAAAACACATATGAGGTATAAATAGTCATAAAATGCAGATACAATGAAAAGTCAATAAACGTTCGATATAAAGCAAAATACAAACAAGCTACATTATGAAACGGGGTAAAATACTAAAAACAGGAACATGACTGCAATGATTTTTGCAATGAACTTAACAGTTGTTTAAAATCTCTTAGAGAGGTCAAGGTCGAGAGCTTCAGATCTTGTTGCAAGATATTCCAGGAAGCAGGAGTAGAGTAGGAGAAGGTCCTTTTGCCAAGTTCAGTCCTCACTGAGGGGACACTGCATGTAATAATGTCCTGAGAGCGCACGCTGTAGCTGCACTCACGCAGAGACAAGTAGGAGGAGATGTATGAAGGCAGCAG
>JARVLU010000324.1:14383003-14394778 GCA_031762415.1 Simpsonichthys santanae
TGAAACAGATCAGCAGCAATATGAAACAGATCAGCAGCAGCATGAAACAGATCAGCAGCAACATGATGTAATATTTCTCAGTGATTTTTCTGGTTAGAAAAAAAAAACATCAAGTGAAAGTGAGAAATGGAGTGAGACACAAAAGTAAATGGGGCTTTTATTTTTATTTTACTTTTTTAAACGTTAATTTACCTGGAACAAAATCCATTGATATTTTTAACCTCTTTTACAAGGATGCCCTGAGCAGTGTGCAAGGTGCAAACAAGCCATTACAATTACAGCAAAAGTCTTGAGAACAGTAACAGTAATAGTAAAATATTGACAACAAAACATCTGGTAATAAGACATAAAATATAATACAAGTAAAAAAAAAAAAAAAAAAAGAAAAAAAAGTATAATTTGAGACACAAACATTACAGGTGCAAGATGTTTGAATAAAAGACTCCAACCTCAACTTCAGCAGCAGATCATTCCAAGACCACGGGCCGAAATAGGACAAACTCATCTTTGCTGACTCTGTGTGCACAAAGGGAACTTTAAACCACAGCCAGCTGCTGGCCCCGAGACTGTGTGGGTTCTGCAGTGACATGAACTTGGAGTAGATATATGATGGTAATTTTCCTAAAATGGCTTTGTATAGGAAAATATACCAATGCTTCATCCTTCGAATATTGAGTGAAATAAGTCCAGCAAGGGTATAGAAAGTACAATGGTGCACCCTAAAGGGTGAACCTGTTCTATACCTCTGAGCAGCCTGGCAAATGGGGTCCAGTTTAAGGAAGTGGGGAAGACAAATCTATAGATTGCGTCTCCGTATTCCAGCTGTGATCAAAACAAGCCGCTTACGGGAAGAAATGGAAAACCATGATACAAAAAAAAAAAAAAACCTTGTATAGACTGTGTCTACAATCACTATGATATCAACATTTAGTGTTTTAATAGAAGGAATGGTTACTGCAGAATTATGGGAAAACAACATACCTGTAAGATAAATAGATAAGACACTTTATTCATCCCGGGGGAAACTCGAGGCATCCATCCATAACTTTGGTTTTTCTAACGTTCAGGACTAATGTTGAATCACTTAGAGCATTTTGTGAGGTGTTGGAATCAGTCTGGCATTCTGGTACAGAACTGATCATGTGATCACACAGAAGAGTCAGAAGGTCATTATGCAAAATTTGATAAAAAGAAAACCCATTTTGACAGTATTTTTTTTAAAGTTAATCGTTTTCCCTCAATCTCAACTTATGGATGCTGCAGTAAAGTTGTTTTATTCTCTGGACATATGGTGTACTGTGTGTTTCCCTAAAGAACTGGCTGAGCTTGAAGGTCCTGTGTGAATAAAGCACCCAATCAAACAAGACTTCACTCCCCATCAGGAATCCTGTCGACGCCTTTGATTGCAGGTTCACTTAGCAACAGATGGGGCAGGCTGTGCTTTCAGTGTGTGTGTGTGTGTGTGTGTGAGAGAGAGAGAGAGATAAAATAGGGCGCGTCTGCATACCCAAGTGTGGGAAAGACTTTTGACAAATGAGGTACAAATATGTTTGATCACGTATTGTAACAAGCACATGCTGGAATGTGTGTGTTTCTTGTGTGTATGTCTGGGCCTCAGGAATCATTAGGGTAAATGTCAGAGCTGGTACCCCAGAGAGGACTTACTGTAGACCAAGCAGATGCTGGTGTCGACATGCAGGGGGGGGGAAAAAGCAGAACGGCACAAATAAATTGTGAGACAGAGAGAGAAAAACAGTGGAAAGGAGGAAATGAGTGATTATTTGGAAGCAGACTTTCAGCTGGAGGGCAAAAGAAGGCTCTGAGTAGAAGGAGAGAGCCAGTGGCAGGTGAAGATGGCGGAGCTGATGGGAGCTGATAGTGTGGGTGTGCACTTCAATCTCTGCCTCTCCAGTTCAGGAACTTTGGTATTTTCCTGTCACCACAGGGAGAGACGGTCGGATGAAGCAGTCGCTCGCAGCGGCAGCCACGTCTGCTGATTAAAGCGAACGAGCTGCAGACATTTTTGTCTGAAAGTGACACGAGGAGATGGATTCAAGTTTCGTGTCTGAGCTCCAGCTACAAAGAGAGACAAACTCGGCTTAAAAATAAACCTGCCTCTGTTTAAAGTTTTAAAAATACACCTACCCACAACTCCAGCTCACTGAACAACAAGTTACTGAAGCAGTTTGCAGAGTTCTTGAACACAAACACAGTTTTATAGGCAAATTAAAACTGACATTATTGCCAGCGCTGATCAGTTTAAGAGTCTGTGTCAATGCTCAGCATCTTTTTGTTCTCCACGTTAAGCATTTACCTGCACCTGCTAGTTTATATACTTCAGTGTCTCTTTCCTATGGGGTTCCACAAGGCTCTATTCTTGGACGACTTCTGTTTTCATTGTCTCTGCTCCCCTTGGGGTCTTTCCTGTGGAAACATGGTCTTTCATTTCATTGCTATGCTGATGATTGTCAGATTTATCTGCCCTTAAAACCAAATAGTTCATGCACAAATTCACACTCTGTTAAAATGTCTGTTGCTGAGATCATCAGATCAGCTTTTGGTTGTACCAAAAACCAGGCTGAAGCTCAGAGGAGATCAGGCTTTTTCAGTCGTGGCCTCTAATCTCTGGAACAATCTGACAATCAACACTACACAGGCCACTTCACTTCCTGTTTTTAAATCTCTCCTAAAAACACCTGTATTCACTGATGTTTAACAGTGTGATTTGATTTAGTATCTCATTGTTTCTCATTGTTTTTGTGTTTATATGTTTTTATCTTTGATGCTTTTAATTACATCTTATGATTTTTTTTTTTTTCATTAATTACTGGCTTGATCTTATTGTCCAGCACTTTGGTAACAGCTGCTGTTCTTTGTGCTTTATAAATACATTTGACTTGACACATGCATTAACATCATTACCTGCCTTTGATGGTGACAGGTAATAATGAATATTTATTTGTTTCTGTGTGTATTCAACATATTTAAACTTGAGCATCAGTTAAAAAAAAGAAAAATGCCACAACCTTCATGGAGAAAATTACTAAACATATTTGCTCAAATATGGCGCCGCAGTGTTTTAGCTGCTAGTGTTGCAGATTCATTTTTGTATGACATCTGTATGGTCAATCGGTTGTGATGGCATTATGAGTTTCAGAAAACGCAACAACAACAAAAAAGAACTAAATGTGTGTTCCCCATGCAGAATGCATCTTTATCTCTCCTCTTTCTTCAAATCTCCTCTCCTCCCGTGTCTCCTCCTCTGTGGGGAGACAGCAGTTCGCTCTGTACCTGTTGAATAATTTATGGCTGGTTTTTTTTTTTTTTTTTTTTTTTGGGGTTTCCGATAAGGCGTTCGGGGTCCACAGCTCTCAGCAGGATGGGCTCGCTGCAGATCACACAGCTCGGTCCATCCTTACGCTGCCTCCCACTCCCCGCTCCGTCACCCTCTATTTTCTTTATCTTGTCTTATTCTGTTCCACATGCTAGTTATTCTGTTACACACCGCTCACATCCCCTCTAACGTGTTTCCACACACTTTTCAGCCAACGGCTCTAGTTCTCCTTTTTTTAATTTTACAAGATTGATATGATATTAATCTTCTCCTCTTGTTTACAAAGAGCAGCGTAAACATAAATAAATGAAGTGTTACCATGGAAACAGAAGTTGTGGAGTAAGAAGCAAACAGGACAAACTGTTTAAAATGCTTGCATGATTGGACAGTGCTGCAGGAGCCCCACCAAGCAGGTTCTGAGTTTTGAGTAGATGAAATGAAACAAACCATCCTGGTCAAATCCAACAAATTTAAGTCATGTCCTCTGGACGATTTCTTTATTTTTATTTTTTGTTGTTGAAATATTTCATCCTTCATCCAAAGGACTTCATCAGTCCGAGGAGCCACAACAAAATGAGTCCCACAAGCAGCACACTCCCATTGACCAAACAGTTTGATGGTGATAAGATGGTTCCTGGAGTATGCCCTCTCCCCCGTCGACTCCTCTGAGGCAGCCATAGCCAAAGTGGTTCAAAACATCAAAGTTCATGCTCAGTAATCCAGGTAAAATAGTCCCAACAAATTTAAATCAGGTCATCTTCGTCCAAAGGACTTCGTCAGTCCGGGAAGCCACAACCAAACCACTTTGGCTATGGCTGCTTCAGAGGAGTTGACAGGGGAGAGGGCAGGCTCCAGAAACCATTTGTCACCAGCAAACTGGTTGGCCCACTATGTGAGTGTGCTGCTTGTGGGACTGAGTTTGTTGTAGCTCCTCGGACTGACCAAGTCCTTTGGATGAAGGACAAAACGTGTCAAGAACAAAAAAAAAAAAAAAAAAAAAAAAAAATAAATAAAAAAACGTCCAGATGACCTGACTTAAATTTGTTGGATTTTACTTTGAGGTGGCAGATTCATCAATTCAAATGCTTTCAGAGTGGATTCATTACACATCTAGGACATGCTTCACCTATGAAGGTCTGTTGTTGCAGTTAGGATAAAAAAAATCCTTTTTGACACCACAAATGCTGAACCCGTCATAATCTTTACCAGCATGCTGAAGAGTTAGCAAACAGGTGTTAGTTAGGACAAGCATGGGGGGCTGGAACAGCTTTATGTTCCAGCAAGTCAACATTTAATCAGGAGGGAAATTTTCTTTTTTGCTGCTAAGATGCATTTTTTTGGGGGGGGGGGGGGGAGGGATGGCTTAAATATATCAATATATGAATGATATGGCCACCACTTAGGCTTTTGTCCCCCATCACAGAGTGATCCATTCATCTGTGCATGTTGTGAGAGTGATAACTAAAAAATAAGTGAGGTACAGACTTCCATTTTGGTGAAAGGTGTAAGAAAGGTTACTATCAAAACTTGGGTTTCTATGTCAAACTCCAAGATGGCCATGAAAACGGACAACTCCTATCATATTGCTTAAAAGTATAGTTTCCTCAAATGATTGAGGTGGCTCTTGGGGAGGCTGATGATTAAACTTTTGTGGCCAAGGCTAGGCCGCTTGTCACGATAACAACTTTTACTGGCCGAATAATTGTCTCAGAAATTATCATGATAAACAAAAATATTGCTTGAAATTTAACAAAAATTAATTGTAATATTTAAATGTTGATTTGTTTGAAGTGTAGTACCTTTTCTGACCACCTGATGGCAGTATAAACTGGTTTGAACCAAAGGATGGATAGTTGAGCAGTGTCTCGTTAAGAAAAATGGGAGGGAGGACTCTTGATGTGACATGGGCTGACATGGTGACATGGCGGACGCGCTGTGATTTGAGCTCTTTTAACATAGCATTTTTCACACAAAGCTTTTAATTAAAAAAATCAGTAAACAAGTTCTCAGCTTCTTTTTGCAGAGAAAAACTTTTTACACAAAGGCACGGATTTCAACCGTAAATTTTGGAGCTTCGACAAGACAGAGGTTTTTTCCTGAGGTCGGCCTGTTAGCTTAGCTCGTAGCTTAGCTTTTCAGCTTAGCTGCTTTTAACGATCCAAAAATGAGATTTTGGATTGTTAAAATGGATTTCAAAGAGAAAAGAGAAAGGGAGGGTCAGCGAAGAGCACCGGAGTTGAGGTTTTTGTCATCCAGTGTCTTCAGTAGAAAGAGAGCCATGAAGAAACGATAAAGCCGATAAATGAAAATGAGCCTGATAATTTTCATTTATCATGCGATTAATTTATTTATTGTTTATCGCAAACAGGCCTAATCACGATGAATACATTTCAGTCTGAAACAGTGGCGAGTCCTGTTACGACTGTTTTCCAGTGTCTTGTGAAAGGGAAGAAAGTGTTTGTTCGGTTGCAACAGATTTGTCAACGCTGTGTTTATTTTCCAACTTCTGCCTCTGTTAACTTTGTGTGGTACAATCTGTTAGCTGTTGCAATATTGATAAGGTTTTCATTGTTAGGTGTGTGGAACGGTGGCACGTCGTGCTGCTCAGCTGTGTGGCGCAGGAATGGCCGCTGTCGTGGATAAGATAAGAGAAAACCGTGGACTGGACCACCTGAACGTCACCGTGGCTGTAGATGGAACTCTGTACAAATTACATCCCCAGTAAGTTCAAATCATCAAAAGTACAGCTTACTAATAAAGGAGTTTAATGAAACTCACTGAAAGTAAGCATTGGATGTACATATTGGAGTCTACTATTCAGGAGGTGCTGCCACATCTAATCGGTATTAACAAACACAAAAATAATCATTTTGTTGGTTTTAGTCTTTACAGACACTGAGGTCAAATGTGCTGCGGTCGTAGCTGAGAGCGACACAGTCTCTGAGAGCTAACGTGTTTTACAAGATCACACAAAATCATGTGAGAATGTGCACGTCGTTTACAAAGTTTAACAGAAATGCTCATATCTTTGTCCCTTCTCATAGTAAGATTATCTTAATCTTGATCTCTGGCATGAAAGGCGGCAGGTGATATGCATTCGTTCTAAGACAATGCCTTGCTTTTAATTTCTTTTCTTCCCCTCCCCTCAATGTCAAGTCTTGATTTTGTCAGAACATTCCCTTATGAGGATTTATCTGAATACACATTCAAGTGCCGACGTTGTCACTCTCAGCAGGTTCTTAATTTTTACTTTACAAACTTTCAAAAAGGAGTGGAAACTTTAAGGTTCAAAGAACATGTTTGTTGCTGCAGCACCTTTGCTCGTGTCTCTGTAAGGTTTGTCTTTTCACTTTAGTTGTCAGAAATGGTGGAGGACCAGACATCTTCTCATTCTCTGTTTGGTTTTACCACAAAGGTCATTTAGCAAGAATGCTGCAAATGTGTCTCAATGTGATGTTAGAAATCCACTGAATGCAGAAAACTTATCTGTAGTACCGCTCCGCCAAGATTTCTAAAAATCATCTCTGTAGATTTTGTGCAATTATTTTGACAGACAGAAAACAGCTGCAAAAACATAACCCCACCAGAGGTCATAAAAGCTTCAGGCATGTGAATAACATGTACATTGGTGCATAGTCAGTCAAGTTAAGTCAGGTTTTTTGCAAATTACTGTTGAACATGAGTTGTGTTATTAGCTGCACAATAGAATAGAAAAACTACTGGTGTGAGTGAATATTTAAACTGTTCAACCTGTTAAACATGTGATTGTTAAGTTTCCAGCTCTGACTCTTCCACATTCTGTCTGATTTAAAACTAAAGTTTACTGTATTTTCCACTGTAAACGTCACACTATAAGTCGCATCAGTCCAAATATGTATAATAAAGTAGAAAAATCAATAAATTTGTTGCTTCGCGGCATAAGTCGCATCTATTATGTGTCACCGCTGACAACCCGGAAATGTGAGCTAAACTTGCAGATGTGGGCCATTGTGCCAAAAATTGATAGGCTGCCAAATGGCAGCCGCGGAAGCGTGCACAGGAGGACTTTAACAAGAATTGAACAAGATTAACACCTAAAAACAATTATTTGTTTGCTCAAAATTATAGCAAAGGTGTGTCTCAGTCTAACTTTTGCGTAATAAATGCACTTTGACGGTCAAATCAGCTGCATTTTAAAGCCGATACACGGAAACATGAACACGCAGAGGGCAACTTGGTCCATTTCTTTGAAATTTAACAAGATAACCACCTAAAAATAATTATTTGTTAGCTCGACTTTATAGTAAAGGTGTGTCTCAGTTGAACTTTTACTTAATAAGTGCATTTCAATGGTCAATTTACCGGGTAGCTGCATTTCTCCGGGGCGGTGCAGTGAAATGAAGCTGATTTGACTGTTGCTCCAGGCAGACGATGGAGGCAGGCTGTTGCAAGCCAATTGTGTCATTAATAGCCACTTTTACCTATTACATGATACAACAGCATGCCATACTACTCGACTGCCATCTAGCGGCTGAAAATGGTAGTGTCCAATATTTTCATTGAGAATGAATGAAAATAGTCATATCTCAGCCAAAAATTGATTTATATATATGGGAAAGAAATCCATAAATACATCACTTCGGTGTATAAGTCGCAGGGCATGCAAATTGTGCAAAAAAACTGCGACTTATTGGGTGAAAAATACTGTAACCCAAATTAGATATTACCATTATGGCTTTTTAATTGTATTTCTGTGTAAAATTATGTCACATCTCTTCTCTGTCTAGTTTTTCTGGGATCATGCACCAGACTGTTGCTGAACTGGCTCCTCAGTGTACCGTCAACTTCCTGCTGTCAGAGGACGGCAGTGGGAAAGGAGCCGCTCTCATCACAGCTGTGGGATGCCGGCTCAGAAAGCAGGAGCTCAACAGTAAATAACGACAAACGAAAATCTCTTGCTTCGTTGTTCTCACTCCAAAACTCCCAGCAGACGTCCCACCTTTTCCACAGACTGTGTCATTTTCTTCCAAATCAAGCCACGACACTCCAGTAGCTGCTTTAGCTCGTGCCTACAGGACACAGACACTGGGAGACCGATTTTTCTGTTGTGTAGTTAGATTATTTTAATTATTATCGTTTGTAGCAGTACCTAATCTTTTAGTGTGTTGCAGTTTTGTCCTTTTTTTTTTTTTTTTTTTTTTTTTAGTAAAACACAAGTATAAAACTACATGAAAACAAGGATTTCCAACACACTCCTCTGTTCCCATCTGGTGGAACCTTCTAGTTACTGCACTCTTTCAACATTCAGAAGAAGCCGATGATAAAAAGGCACGTTTTAGACCAAAGTGTGTCTGCTGTGGCATCACACTGTTTGTACAGGAAGACTAACAAAAAGGGATTATGCAAGAGTGTATAAACTGTACCGAGATAAAAGTAATATTTTTTCTCTTAAAGTTGTAAGACCTTACCCAGATTTAATGCAATGTGTTATATACAATATTGTTATTTATTTTATTTTTATGTTGGGGAATGTTCATGAATATTACTATTACGGTATGATCATGATGATGCACACAGACGAACCCACTGACAACGTTTGCTGCTTGTTTTCGGCGCTTCATCAGCCTAAATCAGCTGTTTGGCGTGTTTGTCTGTTATGTATTGTGAACTACGTCCTGCTGTTGGTACTAATCCCAGCTGTGGAAAAACAGCTGTCAGTTTCTGGCGTTTTGGCTGTTCTCGTCACCAACATGGTGCTAAAAGGAGGGCCAAAGAGACAACAGTCCAAGTGTAGAAATGTAAGGACATGTGCTTCTAACATCTCAGGAAACTCTTTAGGTTTTCACTTCCACATCTTTTACTTTAAGGTTTTTTCATTTATATTTAGTTTTAATTAATTACAAATAAAATGTCATAGTGTTGGTCACCACATTCATGCTATTTTAAAAAAATGTGAATTTGCCATCTGTGTTGAGGCTGGTCCTTTTTGATCAAATGTTGGAGAAAACTATATTTTCTGAGTTCAGTTCAAACACAGTAACTCTGTGGATAAATGTTTTGCCTTCATAACTTTTACTGTCATCTTTTTTAGGCAATTAAACTAAAATGCAGTGAGTGACCTGTCCTGACTGACAGGATTTTTTTTTTTTTCAAGGACAGCGTCTTTGATATGTCCTAAACATGGCTGCTTTAATGTTTTCCTCAAACACCCCAAAAAAAAAAAGGCAAAATCAGTTTGATCAACCAAAACGTACTAATTTTTTCTCACTTTTGTTCTCAATCCTTAGATGTGTTTTGTTCAACGCTGCCGCTCAATAAAGTTGTGTGTTCGTCTGACGTTGTCTTTGTAGGAATTTCACGTTTTGAGAGAGGATATGATGTTAAATATGTGAATGTACCCTTTAAACAAATTAGATGTTAAAGATTTTACATTTAAATCATGTGCTGATTAAACCAGAGTCTGGCACAAAGTGACAAAAAGGTGTTTTCTGCAATATCTATTCATTATTTCTTGTCAAAAAGAATGTAAAAGTTAAATTTGGATTGCTTGTTCTGGATTTGGTGGCTTATTGAAATAGATGACCAGTTCATCTGTCTTATTGTGCTGTTGGGTAATTTATTTATCCTATGATCATCAACTCATTAAATAAATATCCACAAAAAGAAGATCTTTCTTAGCCCAGGTTTAATCTAGCAAGAGGAGCAGCGTTGAAATACAGGCATCGATGTTACATGGTGCTTTGTCTTTAAGATCTGCTCACAGGAAGTATAAGGGAGTGTCTTTTTATATCAGACAGAAGCGAGGTCAAGACAACTCTGCTTTCCAGCTTAGGACCTTGAAGTTTATCAGGTGTGCAGGCTCCACTTTGCAAAGACAAAACAACACACACGCACACACATTTGACATTAGTAAGTGAAACATCCATGACCTTTACATCCCCCATCACGGGCCACTAAAGGTGACCAAGCAGAGCGTGCTGGTTTTTTTTTTTTTTTTTTTTTTTAAACGATTGGCACGGTCTATAAAGTAAATGCAAATATTGGGTTTTGTCCCCTCTTTTTAACAGTGAAATTTTATTACCACTCATAAAAACTCAATACTGACTGAATAAAGGTCACAGTTTTTAAAAGAATCAGTCTAGCTTTGAGCAGGCAACAAATACAGATGTTTCACAATGTTACAAGTGTGTATCATACAAGTTAAATGTGTTTTTTTAACCAATATCCTGAAATCATAACACACAAGTTACAGCACCAATATTTAAAAGATCACAAGTTCAGTATTTACACTTAAGTGAAATATTAAACTTTACTGTAAATATTTTAAGACAAGTCAAATCACAATACAGTACAGTACACAATAAAATATGAATGCACACCAGTACATTAACTCATACATCCAAATCAGACAATAAATACTCAGGGCCATTGTTATTGTTGTTTTAAATTGATACTGTAATTTTAAAAAACAGAAGTGGGAGGATCTATCCTTGATCACCACATTTTTCTCCTATTAAATAAAATTACAGTGACTGTAAGTCTGCAGCTGCAGAAATGTCACATTCCTAAGGTTTTGTGTTTGATCAGAAAATAAAGCCTCCAGCTAACAAAACACTTATTGCCAATGTTGAATTTCACCATTAAAGAAACCATCAATGCAATAAATTACACAAACACAATCAAATGCTCTAATTGTGACAGACTTTGTGTTAAAGCAGTAAACACCTGACTTTGTTAAGGCTCAGTGCTGGTGTCGCTCAACTGTTAGTCCGGTCCGTCAAACCACTTCTAAATAGAAATAAATCAGAAGAAAGAGACAAAGGAACACCAGCGGATAAAAACAAAGATGCTTCATATTCAGACGTTCTCAATAGCAGCTAAATTTACAGTGTCACAATCTGTTGCTTTTTTCAGTACATACAGTATTTTCAGTGAGATGAACACTTAGAGTTCTGTTTCTAGTTCTGTATGTTCTCCATGTGTGTCTTTTAGAGCTTTTTAAAGTTCTCTGGCTTCCTCCTGTGGTCCAAAATCATGCAAGTAAAAGATTGATAACTAGAAAGTTCCTTTGATGGGGACTGTCACGTGGCGGCCATTTACACATTTTGTTTTTACAGTACTATGTTGGGGTTCACCCTCAGCTACCACCATATCCAATTTCAGATCAATATGGCAAAAAAAAAATGTATGAGTTATAGTCACTTTTTTCTTATAAGCTATGGTGGCCATCTTGGATTTTTGATTTGGATTCAGTACTTGATGGCGAATGTACTCAGTTACGACCAAACCAAATTTCAGCTCAGTGTAGGGATTGTGGTTTTGCTTTATGGTGTTTAGCCCCATCTTGTGTTGTGTTTTTGTCTTGTGTCCTTCTTCTCAGTGTCTGTCTTCTACAGGGTTTGTGTTTTCATAGTGTATGCCTCCATCTAATGTTGTGTCTCTGTTCCTGCACTCCCTGGTTT
>JARVLU010000324.1:14434597-14444971 GCA_031762415.1 Simpsonichthys santanae
ACTGGTTGATCCACTGTGAGAAGGTGCTATTTATAAGACTGAGCTGACTACAGCATCTCAGACTGAGGAAGTCTTTCAGAGGAAAGACGAAACGTTTCTACAACATTTTTGTTTTTTGAATGTCCAGAGGACCAGATTGAACTTTTTTGATTTTTGTACCTGGATTATATGCATCAGGATATTACATAAGAACGTTTGTAGATCAGGTGGCTTCGTTCTCCGTCCCCCAGGTGGCGTTCAGGTTTCTGCACGACTGCGTCACCTCAGGAGGATCTGAACTCGACCCTCAGGTCAGAGCTCAGACAGTTTGCATTTACATTTTCCCGAGGGCACTGCTGCGAATCGGAGGACAGACTGCACGGACAGTTTGCGTCCACTTGTGAGGAGGGTGTCGAACAAGGAGTGAAGGGAATCGGCCGTTCCATTTTCGTGGTGGGAAAGTGGGGCGATGTGTTCTTTGGAAGTTTCCCAGTGAAACTTCCTGGGGACCGAGACACTGAAAATATCTGTCTAAATCCACACTATGTCCTACATAAAGGAGAGCGTGAACCAGAGAGCATGTGTGTGTTCAGAGAAGAAGACAAGGAGGAAGACGTCAGCTCTGCCGCTGGTGGCATCACTCAGGCTGCACGCTGATTGAAGATTAGAGCAATCAGGTCAGGACTCTGGCAAGAAGGGAGCAAAGTTACCTCGCACTTCTGTCTCTGGAAATCTGCTGCCTCATAACCTCCTTTACCGTACTCGTAAACTAATTGAGTTCGGTTTTCAGGAGTTTAAATTCAAGCGTCCAGCATTTCTCTCGTTAAACGTGACCTTGTAACCGTTTTAAATATTCTGTCCTGAAATAAATAAATGAAATACAAGGGGGGGGGGGGGGAATTACAGAGTTCAATGGGATTTGGATGAAAACCATAAGGAAACCCTTTCCTCGTTGGACCTCTGTATCTTAGACTGACTTCACAGCAGAAGCATAGGTCAAAGTTCAAACTGGTCACATTTAGGTGGATTTTACGTGTCTGAACTGGCCTTTTGATATCTTTGTTGGTTTTTACATAATGTAGTGGATATACCTCCATGTCCATCCTGTCCCAAAAGGCCTTCTAAATGGACAGAACTTATAATTCCATTAATTTGAACCCAAAGGCATTTTATTTTAGTCTTAAACTTATATACACATTTATTAGCAACAGTAAATATTAGCCTCTTCAATGGAACACAGAGGAATCAAGCAAGCTTGCCCGACTGTTGTATTACTTCAGCATTCTGCTCTGTGGTCCCAGCACGGGTCAGTCCAACAGCATTGTACCTAAATAAGGCATCACTACCTGCTTTTATCTGTGGGGTGATATTAACTGCAAAGGAAAGAGGTTAGTGCATAGAAATGAGTGCAATGATGCTTTAAATCCTGTCTGTCACAAGCATTTGAATAGAAACTGTGCTAACTTGTGAAAATGGAACACAATTTATCTCATTTAAATTAGATTAGGACTTTATTGCTCATTGCAGGAAAAAAAAAGAGTAAATATTGTACAAGTGTAGCCTTCAGGTAGAAATGTAATATTCATGATCAAATACAGTACTGGTATTCTCAAGAGTCTGTCAATATACAGTATTTTAAAGCGCTCAAACTAACAAAACTGTGACTTTTTATGTTGTTTTGTATTATTTTTGCCCAGCTGTGTGCACCTACATATTTTCTGCAGTAAAAACCCTCAGAAGTTATTAATAGCATCTGTCCACTGAAGCACAAGAGGGCTTACAGTCTGAAAGCCTCCAAGACCTGCTGACACTAAGGTGGACGTTTAGCTTGGCTAATGTTCATTCCTTTCTGCATTAGCTCTGGATGCGCAAGGACGCAGTTCAACAAGTATGACCCGAACATGTGGGCTGATACTGTGGAGGTGTGCAGCACCATTAAAGAACACATGTTTCTAAAACCCTCACAGTGAAACACAATTATCATAATTTCTTTCCGTTCCACTGGATGTTGGTTGAAGCTTGGGGTTGTGCTGGTGTGTGGTTTACAGCCCACTGCATCGCATGAGCAATAATTACTGGGCTGCTTACTGTAGCACATTTTCTCAAGGCATTTTACCACCAACATACTGCAACTATATTTAATTAAAACTCCCATGAAAAAGAAAGGTTTATGACACTTCTACACCCTGACACTAAATAGTTGACCTGCTTGGCATAATGTTTAATATACTGTACAAGTGGTCAGGCTTTTAAAATATTTAATTGCTAAAATGTTTCTAATCTATTGAACAGTTCCAAACTTACAGTCAAAACATTCCAGTTTAATGAAATTATTAGAGTTTCAAATATTATGCAGGTTTGGAAAAACTTGCAAAAATAAATAAAATAAATTAGAAATTTGACTTTTCAAACGTTGAGTTTGCAGTTTTACTAGTTCCAGACAGAAATTTCTAGAGCAAGAAAAGATTAATTTGGAGAAGGATCGATGATGGCCACAGACTGATTTTTGAGGCAGACAACGTGCATTAATTCAAGCAATACTACTGTTATGTATTTTTACGTTATACGTAATATTCTGATATTATAATGCGGACATCTCAAGGTTCTTTATTGTTGTTTGCGTCACATGTGAGCTGGAACAAAATTGTGTACTCAAGGTCCCAGTTACACCCATAAATATCAAAAATATAAAGTATAAAAAAGAAACGGTATACAAGGATCTAAGATAAACAATAACAATATAATACAGTATATGAAAAAGCAGCCTGAACCAGGAATGCGCTATATAAACGGTACACGGTAAAAACGATAGACATTTAGCCTATGATAGAGATCTGTATTCTCCCGGCTAACCACAGTAATGCTGTGTCTGATGTAAAATCAGAGTTGTCAGATTTAATTGTTTTTGTTGTTGTTGTTGTTGAAAACTGTGCATACGTGGTGTTAACATGTAAAATCAGAGTTGTCAGATTTAATCATTACTTTTTTGTGTTGAAAACTATGCGTAAGTGCTGTTAGTCTTTTCTTCGAGAGCTAAGTATCGAAGCTACAAGCTAACCATGTCTGGCTTGCCTTAGTGCTGCCGTATTCGGATGCATGTGCAAAACGCTGTGTTCCGTCAATTTTTTTTGTTTTTTTAGTCGAAAGTTAAAGTAAACGTTGGTCAGCTTTAGAGAAATCTGCTCTCTGATCTGTGAAAAGAATGATGTGTTGTGTGATTTTACTGCAAGACCCTTGGTCAAAGCCACAGAGGAAACTGGTCGCCATTTTGTGTCAGCTCTCCTTCAAGTGGAAGGAGACGCCCACTAGAGGGTTGGAGGGTTAAGTGTTTCAGTGTAAAATGCTGCTCTCTTGCTGTTCATTTATTAAGTGAGAAGACGGGAAACTGAAGAATTAACAACATATTCTTTTGTTTAAAACATATGGCTAAAACTACATTTGATATCTTTTGCACTGTTTTTCACTACAAGAAAGAAGACAGTTGATTTGTTTACTATTTTAAAACTCTCTAGACCTAGTAGTGGCATTTTCTTAATTGAGATTATTTTGTGGTATAGCAGTTTTCAAAATAAATTATGTCAAAAGCACAGCCTGTGTTTTTTTTTCATTCCTATTTCAAGTTTTATACCAAAAACATATCGTGATATATATTGCTATCGCCATCCTTCACAATACATATCATGATATGAATTTCATGCCATATCGCACGCACATCCCTAGCCTGAACATGAGTTGGCTGTGAGCAGATGACAGCATGGATAATCAGCAGCACTGATAATCTACCCTGAGGCTGTTAGACTCATGAATCCCTAGTCTGGATTATCACTGTGAAAATCACTGTGGGAAAAAAAATCACTGTTATGCCACTTGATTGTTGCGATGTGCTGCTGATCTCATGCTGCTGATTTATTTCATGTTGCTGTGTTCATCCGTTCGCAGTCATATTTGTGCTGCTGTTGTTTGGCGCATTGTTTTGTACTATTAGTGCTTAGTCGTGTATATTCTTAGTTTAGCGTATTTCTTATTTCATATCTTGGATCTTATTACTGTTTTTCTTTACCATTTATATTTTTGTTGGATGTAACTGGGACCCTGTGTACATAGTTTCGTTCCACCTCATGTACCACATGTGATGTGAATGACAATAAAGACACCTTGACCTTGATAAAGTGTCAAATCTCCAATTAAAGTGGCATTACAGTGATTATCACTGTTACAGATTCATGAGTCTAACAACTTCAGGGTAGAAGCTGTTCCTCGGCCTAGTGGTTCTGCACTTAATGCTCTTCAACCTTCTTCCTGGGGGGAGCGGGGAACACGTGTGTGCTGGGTGAGTGGGGTCCTTCATGATGCAGGTGGCCCTCCTCCTGCATCTGAAGGTGTAGATGTCTGTGATGGTGGCTGACACCAACAGACTTCTGTGCAGCCTTCACCACTTTTTTCTCTCCCCAGCTGTGCCACATGTTGATGCTGGATCTGGTAAGTCAATCAGGATGAAGGCATCTATACAGGCATCCATTTTCCTGTTCTTGTTTTATAGGTTTGTCAGGCAATTTATATTTTCCAAAACCTAGTTGTTTAACAACATGCTATATTACTAGTTATCACCAAAGTGGATGAGTTCATATATTTGATGGTAACATTACTCACAAATCAAACTTTGTTTTTTAGACAATTTATTCCATCTGTGTATGGCTCTTTATGATATTGTGTTTTGTGATTAAATATATGTGGGAACAAAATAAATCACACTTGTTTAATAAGATTTTGAACGTTCGCAGTGACAAAAACTGCAACCTGACTTGCATATCTCATCTTTTTTTAACCGTCTTCGAGTCAGTATTCAGAGCTCACCTCCTTCTTGTTTTATTTACAGTGTAACTCCTCTGCTTCTCATTCTTATGCCGCTCCTGTCTCGCATTTTCACATCCTTGATCATCCAGTAACCTGCAGAACATCACACTTCAATAAACCAACATGTGAGGTGTGTAGCGGCATCACCCTTTTTTTTTTTTGTTCTATTGAATTTCACAGCTACTCAGGATCTCCCTAAAGCATGATTTTCACATGCTCGTTCCTCTTTCAGATACTTCAAGTCCAGAGAGGAAGTCCAGTACATGAACGGATAAACTAGAGACTAAGGGTGGTACTGATGTTGTAAAAAGACTTTGACAATAAAAAGCCAGCCTGATGCTTCAAGAGAATTAGCAATGAATGTGTTCAAGGAACAAATCTGAGTTGTTCTTTTTTAAATAAAAGCATCGTATGTAGGACACAGTGTTCTAAAAATATTGCTCTGTTATTAAAAAACAACAAACTTTTTTATGTTGGCATCTAATGTAATTATTAAAATTCAAATTAATCTTACATTACCAAAAACCCACTCTTATAGTCTATTGTGCATTTTGATTTTATAGCTTTATAAGAGCAGTTTTTAGGCTATATAAATAAACTAAAATTAACCATATGCATTAAATAAAGCTTTAATTGATTGACCAAAACTTGATTAACATTTTTCTGTGTAGCTGGACCATGTCAAGTTCAGATAGCATACATCACTCGGAGAACCTTGAACAAAGTTAAAGCCCTTTTCGTCCCAACTACTCCTCAAAATGACTTGATCATTATAGATTACTGAACTGATGTTTCTAAAAAGAAGGGTAACATGATTTTGTGTACTCTGATCTTTCATGATAGCTTTGTTATACAGTAGTCCCTTAGTCGTAAGATTGTACATGACACATGATTGGCCGATTGATGGAAGGCGACCAACCAGAGCATTGTGCTCTGTATCCTGGGCTCTGATTGGCTCAGTAATCAATCTGTTTGCTCTCCCGCTGTGCTCTTTAAGTACCGTGAAGCCCAGTCTCCGTTCGGGTACCTTACCTCTGGCACCCGTACGGCCCTCCCTATCCGCATGCCTTCGGGCCCACGTCCAGGGGCACTTTCTCCTGTCAAGCCCACAACGCTCGTGGGACGTGGCTGCCGGTTGAGACCTTCCTCCATGTTGCTTGTGTCCTCGCGCTCACCTCCCCAGGACTGGCAGAGGAGACCCGATCCAGCGGGGGAAAGAGGGCAGAGGCAACCGTGTGGGCGACACAGGCACATCCCTACTGCCGCCATCGGACCCCGCCATCCTTGAGCTCTTCCAGTGCTACACTCGCTATATCAAAAAGGATGATATATACCAGGGCTATTTAACTGGCAACCCACAGGCTGAAACTTCAATCCAGTCCACTTCATAAAAAAAAAAAAAATAATAATAATAATAATTTTGAGGGGGGTTTATGGGTTTTGGGTTCTGTTTATTGTATTTATGATTCAATGCGATAAAATTAATACATTTAAAAGGCAACATATCATTGCAAAACTTGGTTTGTTTACATAATGACGTCAATCACATTTCTACTTTCTAGAATACTTTTTAGAATCACTTTCTACACATAGGACACACAAAATAATATTGCACCTCAATAAACACTTTAATGTTTTTACATTAAAACATTTCACACATTAGACATTTTTACACATGTCTGCACCTGACCTGTTTAGAACTTCTTTGCTGGTATTTTTATAATCTCTGTTTTGTTTTTTATATATCTTGTATGATTCCTTGTGTATGTTCCTTTGTACTGAAACTCTGGCACAACAATTTCCTGCGGGATCAATAAATATCGATCTTATCTTAATCGCTGGATGTGTGGCTCCTGAGCTGCTGCTGGCTTTCAGAAACCGTGGCCCCCACAGAGCAGTTTTGTTGAATAGCCCTGATATATACACATATATGTATATAAATAGTAAAATCAATATAACGTCCCTACTTCACAGATTTTCAACCATCGTGGGGGTGTCTGGATCATAACCCCACCCGATAGGTGAGGTACTACTGTATTTTATTTGTATTGTATTACTGTCAGCATTATGGGAACTCCTCTTACAACCTTTTTGTTAACCCTGCTCTTATTTTTCTACCTGGCCAAAGGTAGAGTGCACGCTGTTTCTCTCTCTCCCTGATAACCTCTTACCTTGGCTTCGCTGAGGAAAAGCCTTATGAGAATTGAAACATGAAGGCGGTTATTTGATGCCTTCCTACTTATCCGTGCACACTAACATTCATAGAACCCCAGAGACGTATGCAGACACCGATATAAGCACTGACCTATACACTTGAATGACTACAAGATGGGCCATTCACCATGAAGATGATCCTGTGACCCTGAAGTAACGAGTCTACTCTTTGACATCATTGGTCAATGGAATGTATTGATGTCTGTCTTTAGCTGATGACTTTGATAATGGAGGGTCTGTGTGAAGAGGACTTTAGGAGAGACGCAGGAGTTGTGGACTCAATCCCCGAGGGAGCTGTTCTTCTCAGGCACAATGGATGAGCTGTCACTGTGGGCGGTGTTGAGCAGAAATACAACTCTTTTTGTGAAGGCAACACAATGACCTATCTACTAATGGCTCCAAAACAACCCTCATTTATTGTTCATTATTCAGATATTGGTAAATCTTGCTGCTCACTTGATAGCATAGCTGGTTTTGATATTTGTCAGTCACTAAAACAATGTGAGGTGTTCAACATGTCAGGTTTTGGGATTTGGTATTTGTTTTGTTGTCTCAAATGTTTGAGACAACAAATGTTTGAGCATAGCTATATGCAATAGTATGCATTAATTTTATAAAATACATAAAACTGGATAAGAAAAGCACTCAAATCTGTAATTTCATTACTGAAGCACAGAATGAATTACAGATTCAACACATGCACCGAAACATGGGGCTGTTCCATCTGCATGTACAAAGAAAACAGCCAAAGTTATCGTTTTGTAAATTAGAAAATGTGTACGCTGATGATAAGTTTTTACAGAGCATGTCTTGGAAGCCAGACAGAAGTTCTGGTTTGGCAGGTCAGAGGAGCTCCTGGAGTTTATTTTACAATTCTAAGCTGCAAACTGGAAATGTTTTGGCAAAAACGGCACTTCAACAGTTGAAATCTCACTGGGAAGATTTCATTGCACCAACAGTAGGATGGTGGGTGAGTGTACTTTAGTTTTTATTTATTTATTTTAATCTCTTCTTTCTTACTGGTTATGTCCACTGTGCTAAACTCCAGTTGTTGTGAGCAAAAAAGATGTGCACATACATATGTATGAAACGGAGAGCTGCAGAACAACAGCAGAACGTCAACACAGTGAGCTTAAAAACACACACAATGTGACCGTTCAACTTGATTTTCCTGATTATTTCACTATAAATTTGTGCTCTTATTAAAAAAAAAAAGGGACATCACAGATGTGAACTGGTGCTGGTTTATGTGCTACTGCATTCTGAGCATCTCTATAGCATTTACTACAGAAGTGGGACTTTCACAAGTCTCATGGCTGCAACCTCTCTGAAAATATCTAAGGAGAAGATGTAAACTGAGCTGTGCTTTAAGGGAAAAGAACATGAACTGAGCGCCCATATCACCCACCAACGTTTATGCCAGAATCATAGATGAAGATGATTATGTGTTGAGAAATGCAGTTTTTGTCAGACTTTAAAAGAACGGTATGCCCAATTGAAGTACCGTACTTTCCGACCGATAAGTCGCTCCGCTCTAGAAGTCGCGTTGTCCAATTATGTCCAATAATTTGGAAAAATCCATAAACGTGTCGCACCGCCGTATAAGTCGCATCTATTATGCGTCACCACTGACGTGTTGCGTATGTTACGCGTCACCGCTGATAACCCGGAAATGTGGGCGGTGTCTTGCCATTTGGCAGTAATTACAAATTATTGCCAAATTTCAAACAATATTATCGTTTATCACAACAATTTCTGAGACAATTAATCACCCAGCAAAATTTGTTATTTTGACAGGTTTAATGGTGTGCATGGCAGATTGCAAGGAGAAAGCCACTGCTCTCCAAAAAGAACATTGCTGCTTGTCTGCAGTTTGCTAAAGATCACGTGGACAAGATAGAAAACTGTTGGAAGTGGACATATGAGACCTAAATAAAACATTTTGGTTTACATGAAAAGTGTTGTTTGGAGAAAAGAAAACTGCATTCCTGAAGAAGAACCTTATCCCATCTGTGAAATATAGTGGTGGTAGTATCATAGTTTGGGCCTCTTTTGCTGCATCTGCATCAGTCACACCAGGTACTGAAAGCAAAGGTTCACATACTGTTGCCAGTGAATCTGTAATATTGGATCATTTTCCTCAATACATAAATGACCAAGTATAATATCTTTGTCTCATTTGTTCAAATGGGTTATATTTATCTACTTTTAGGACTTGTGTGAAAATCTGAAGATGTTTTAGGTCATTTTTATGCAGAAATATGGAAAATTATAAAGAGTTCACAAACTTTCAAGCACCACAGTATGTATTTAATTGTAGCAATTGAAGCCCGGTGAAGCAATTACAGTATAACCTTGAAATGAAGCTTGATAGTGATTTTTTTTTTTTACCCATTGACATAGTCAGTAAGTTATTACAGATAAAACTTAATTGAAACTAAAGACACATTTGAACAATTTTCAAGCTGACGTTTTATCTAAGTTGGTCCTGAGCCAATATAGACTCGATAAATATTGTCCAGATACTCAAAGGTTTGACTGTACAAATGGGTTGCCACTTCATTGGTCTAGGGCTGTACAGTATGTGAATGTGTGTTTTGTGTGTTTGTGTGCTCTGTGTGTGATTATATGCCAGTCAGTTCATTTACCAAGATTGTCAGGTCCTCTGGATGAGTTCTATGTTGAAATGTTTTGTCTTTTATCCAAAAGACTTTTTCAGTCTGAGGAACTGCAACAAACTCAGTCTTAATAAATAAAACCTTCTCATAGTGGATCAACCAGTTTGTTGCTGCCATCCAGAACTAGCTGTTCTCATGTAAAAAGGAGGACCATCAGCTTAACAACTGATTGTTAAATGGCTGTTTGATATTTATTTATTTGATTTATTTAAAAGTTTATTCATTTACTTTGTTAAAAAAAAAAACAATCCCATAAATGATAAGAATACAAAATATAAAATGAATGGCGGCAGAAAGAAGAAAAAAATCTTATTATATCTGCCCCTTTTTTCAATTAGTTCAAACAATATTAAACTTCTTTTTTTTTCTTTTTTTTTCTCTCTTTTTTTCCATTTTCGATGGCCTCCCTTCTCACCTCACAGCCATCCTCATCACACCATTATTTTTTATATTTTTTTTAAGATAGAAAGAAAGAAAAGACAGAAAGACTACAAAACACAAAAAGAGAAAAAAAATTTATATATAAACACGAACAAATCACAAGGCAAACCACCCAACCACCGTCCATAAAGCACTATATATATAGCTAAATATCTACATACATGACCTACATTTATATCCCTGCATTCAATTGTGTGTGGTTGTGAAC
>JARVLU010000324.1:14515320-14525360 GCA_031762415.1 Simpsonichthys santanae
ACAGTATGCTTCATTCATCAGTTTGCTCTGCCAAAGTCTACGCACTCACCATAGAGAAGCTAAAACAACTTACTTGGATTTTAAGACAATAGACAGCGTTGCCAAAGATCATATTTTTTTAAATGTAGTTCTGTGAATAATGCATGAACAGTCAACGTCTTACTTGTTGCAGATAGCTTTTGAATGAGTAGTTTAATTATGAGCCCACTGACAAGCTAACAGCTAGTCCAAGTGGAGCCAAAGCCAAACTGCCATCTTAAAGCATTTTCAGTTTCAATAAACTCATAGCTGTTCATAAACATTTACATTTGACTCAGTTTCACATTGAAAAGTGATTCTGGCTGAAATATTAGGATATTATTGCCATAAGTGACCCAGGCTGCATAACAAGTGCTACTGCTAGCTGTTGCTGCCAACTGCACAAAAAAAAGTAGAATTTCTCATAAATATTCTTGTAAAATGAACAGTGGTGTAAGGGTTAAAAAAGTAGTGTTAAATATGGGAATATACTATGGGATGTTCACATACATAAAAAGGCCGATTAATAAAAGTTATCTAAAGAAGTCCAGCAGATTGTGTTTAATCTTCGCTTTGTCACAGTCTCCCATCCTGAGCAAGCACAAAGGCAACAGTGGAAAGAAAAAACTCCCTTTTAACATGAAGAAACCTCCAGCAGAACCAGGCTCAGGACGAGCGGTCATCTGCTTCACAAGAGCTGTTGGTCAGGTTACTTCTTGTTGTGCCATGCCCTCTAAATTATATTGAATCAAGTGTTTACTTTTGTAGGTGAACATAGATGTTTAACAACCCATTAAAATACACTGGCATGCAGGAAATGGATTCTACTTTATTCAAATTTTTCTGGGAGAGTCACCCCAGACCCCTCAACCAGTGTCTCCGCCCCCCATAACAAATGCTTCTAATGCCTGTGGCCACTGCATTGTTCAAGCCAAGAAACATTGTCAGAACTAGGGGCTGAGCACCCCTAAAGGTCAGATTCTAGAATCACCCCTGGTTCAAATTAAGGGGTTGAACATCAGATAATGTTCAAATTAATTTAAAAGTTGCATGGAGCTCGCACTGTTCGTGTCATTTACCCAAAATTCATTGCAGTGTAAATAAAATGGTGACATCTGCATGTCAATTAATCATTAAAAAATTACATGAAGTGAACAACGTGCAGTATTTTTACGTCTCTTTTTTTTTTTTTAGCTGAAGTTGGCATTTATCAAATGAGATTATGGTTCCAACTAATCAGCAATCCCTTTAAGCCAAACTGCTTCATAATGTTTAAGATTGGACTTGCTTTGAAGGCAACATGGTGGCAACAATGGTCTTGGCCCAAAGTGGACTGGTATTCAGATCATCAGTCTGGATAAACTTCAGCTCTTGTCTTTTCTAAACTGAGTTCAAAAACATATTTATAACAGTCCAACAAAGTAAAGTCAGGTCCTCGAATCTGTCCAGAGGACCAGTCTTCGTTAGACCTCTCAGCAAATGAACAGCATGATGGGATCGCACAGTGAGACAGTGTAAATTTCCCCACTGTGGGATTAATAAAGGAATCTTATCTTATCTTACCTGGATTGTTGAGCATGCATCAGGATATTTACAACACCTAAAATATTAAGTGCTCATAAAATTTCTACCAATCCTCACTTCTGAAGCTCTGAGCTGTTGTTTCAAGAAGAAACAGCACAGCAACCTTTACCACATAAGAATGGAAGAAATTTAGGATAGTCATCTTCTGGCTGCTGGAGCAAAGACACCATACAAGTGAATGGAGTTTACACCTTTTTTTCATTCAACCTTTATTTAAACAGATAAGTCACATTGAGCCTCGAAGACTCATTTACAAGTGAGATCTGTTGGACAGACAATAAAAGTGGTGAAAAATGGACACATAGGGTTTTGGAGACAAAAAAAAATTCCTAACACATTTTTGACCTCTGCTTGAAGGTCAAATATGTGGTAATGAAACCTTCAAATGTTAGGATTAATTATGAGTCTTTGTCAGCAGAGAGTGGATGGTGTTCCACCTGGTTTCTCTTGCTTCTTAGTGTAGTTTCCAATGCCACGAGTAACAAATGTTCACAGAGAAAACAAAAGAGGATGGAGGACACGAGTGGAATGAGCAGAATGACAAAATACAAAGACTTCACATCTTCATCCAGTTGGCACAACTGTTAACAGCAGAGGGTTCTGCAGAGTTCACAAGGAAATTGCAGAACACTGACAATCTGACCTTAGGACATACAACAGAGACTGACCTTCTTAAAATACAACACGACTTTTGTCCGGCCGCAGACAGCGGATGATGTTCGGCTGTAATCCTCTTAGCCTGCAGAGCAGGTTCAAACTCTGCACAGCTCAATTTTGATCAATTTCTTCAAAAGCCTGGCTGCCATCGTGCACGTATGGCTTCTCTCTTAACCCAAAACCGATGGTGGGTTACAGCCATCATAAGTAGTCGGGAGCATATTTGGCTCAAAACATTTTTTTTTTCCCCCAAGCATGCTTTGCATCATTTGTTTCAGCAGCATCTGTGCCATCGTGTCCTTGCCTTTGGTGTGCGGGGATTTCATCATCCCACACAATTTGTAGTTTGACTGACAACAGATGGTTTTATGTAACATAATTTCCATAAGCAGAACATTAGAAAACCCATTTTTTACAGAATCAGTTTGTGTGAGTGACACACGAGTGATGATCTGCATAAATAATTTGGTTGAATTCATTCAGCATGCACTCGCTCACCTGGACTGGTTTGTACAATAGATGGTCTGAAGGGTGATGTTATAGCACAAGAAGTGCGAGACTTGCTGCTCATTATTTGACTGAAAGGGCGGAAATGGAGAAATCCTTGAGAGCCATGGATGATATTCTGAGTAATGCTTTCAATTTAAGCCGTTGTTCGCCCTATTATTTAAACCTTAAGTATTTAGAAAATTAAACCCACATAGAGGGAATGAAAGAGAAAAAAAAACAATAACGTATGTGTAGGTGGCTCACGCCTCAAGCCTTTTGTGTGCGTGTACATGTGTGTGTCAGAATGAGAAAGTGCACATTTTTGGTGTTCACATAATGCCAGGATGAAAGAGAGGGAGAAATAAAAAAACAAGTCTGGAGTAGAAAAATAAAGAAGAAACAATCGGAGCTCCTTGTCATTCTTGTCCTTGTCTTCCTCTCCTTTTCATAACCTTCCACTGATTATGTGACTCCTGCTGCAGAGTCCCTGATCCATCATGGCTTAATGGGGTTTTATGAGTCTGCCTCTGGGTCCCAAACACCTGAAAGTCAGGATCTGGACGAAGGAAAGAGTCAGGTTCATCAGACTTTGTGGTTTATTTAGTTTCTGTCAGTGTGACTTTAAAAAATGTGATGACTCAGCCAATGAGGGTGAGGCTGATCACGTTTTACCATAAAATTTAATTTTGCAGCAAACTATATTTATTTCAGGTATTTGCATTAAGGTTAAAGCTTGATAAATGTTAGATGTTAGCATCACAGGTAATTGCATGCATTACGCTACATTTTCATGCCATATTCAACTTTTCCTTGTTTTAGTCATATTTATTATATGTACTGTACACACATATATAACATGGATTGGTAACTCTAAATTGTGCCTAGGTGAGAGAGCGAGAGTGAGTGGTTGTTTGTCTTCTGTGTCCCTGTGTTGGACAGGAGACCTGTCCAGGGTGTCCCCCTCTTCTCACACAGTGACTGCTGAATATGGACACCAGCGCTCTTATGACCCAAAAAGGAAGAAGCGAGTACAGAGATGGATGGGTCCTGCTGTGCTCACATGATCCACTTGTTTCCTATGTTGTGGGGGATGTTTTGAGTTATTTTGTTAAGTTCAAAATTTTAATTCTAATTTTCCATCCACCATAAAGTGCCCTACAAATCCATATGTTGGTGTGTTAATAGAAGAAGGTGCACATTGGTCAAAATAAAGGAATGCAAATGTTAAATTTTGAAAGATGTGACTGCTGCATTTCCATACTTGTTTAAGAAAATACAAGAAGATGAAAAATATGTGGCAGGTAGTCAAATATTTGTTAATTTTTTTGTCTGTGTTTCAGACAAATAATGTTAATTACATGTTCTCAGCCAACCAGTGTTTTGTGCTGCCCATCAGCTCAGATTCATGTGCGCATTTCAGTGTGTCCTGCCAGCATTTGTTCATGTGACACCTAACTGTGGATACTTGACTCATAATTATGAAGTACTGCTGCATTCAAGTACGGTTTGAAATGCAAAAAAAACCATGAAGTTCTACATTTGTTAACTCTAATTCTCTCTAACTCTTAGTAAGGATGACTTCATGAGGTTCTTTATAAATATAATTATTTTGATTGGGGGGGGGGGGGGCGGGGGGGATCACACCACCTTTCCTACTTTGATTTTCCATTAAATAAATCAGCAGTCGACGTAACAACACTGGTGAAAGTCATCAGTGGTTTTCTTGTTGCCACATACAGTTTGATACAACTGATCACAGTATTTTATTACATAATGCTAGAATGGCCTAATTTATATATTTATCTGATATATTTTAAATTTTTACATTAAAAATTAAGCTTCTTCATACACCAGAGTTGATCACGGAGTTCCTCAGGGCTTAGTTCTTGGTCCGATCCGATTTGCATAAAGGTGCTAGACAACAAGGGACACATTTTTCAGTGCCAGTGTTGATGTCATGCTGACAATACACGGTTATACTTATCGTGAAACCTGGTAAAACCTGAGTGAGTGGAGGAGTTCAAGTACCTCTGGTTTTGTTCATGAGTGAGGGACGAAAAGAGTGTGAGATCAACAGACAGACTGGTGCAGCTTCTGCAGGATCATGGACCATGTGTCAGTCCATTGAAGTGAAGAGGGAGTAAAGCTGCAAGGTGAAACTCTGTTTAGCAGGCTGGCTTTATTCTACTATAATTTTCTGTTTTCCAGATGTCCAAAAACCTTATAAAAACTCTTCAGTTGATCCAAAATGCTGCTGCCAGAGTTAAAATGAGTGAGAGATCATGTGTCTCCATTTTTAGCTTCTCTCCACTGGCTACCTGTCAAATTCAAAATTGAATTTAAAATATTACTTCTAAACACACAAAACTCTCAACAACCAAGCTCCATCTTATATTAAAGATCTTATTGTTCCATGTTTTCCAAACTTGGAAACACTTTGCTCAGAGACTGTGAGTTTACTTGTGGTTCCTAGAGTTCCTAAAAGTAGAATGGGAGGAAGATCTTCCAGTTATCAGGCTCCTCCCTTGTGGGACCAACTTCCAGTTTCAGTCCGAGAGGCTGACACTGTCTGAAGACGTTTCTTTTTTAGTAACTCCAATAGTTCTTGGGTTTCTTAAGCTTTTACAGTTGTGTTGCTTTAAGCTTAGACTGCTGGAGGACAAACTGACCATATTCCCCCACTCTGTTACTTTACTGTTCATGTTTGTATTTACAATTATTTCTGTCATTAACATGTTTAACTGTGTCCTTTGCTCCATATAAAGTGCTACAATACTTTACTGTTCTCTCTTTCCTCTGCTAAGGCAGATGTCTGCTCATCTCAAGCCTGGTTTTGCTGGAATTTCATTTTTGTGAAAAGGTAGTTTTTCCCGTTCCGGTGTCACCCGTGTGCTTGGTCAAGATGGGATGTTGCGACAAAGCGGAGGTACAACTGGCTTCTTTAGAGAACGTTTTACTGATTGGCATTTTATAAATGATGTGAATGTTTTTAGACAGTGCACTGAACTAAACTCAAAGCAGGTGGCACGGTGGCTCAGTTGCAGCATCTCAGCGAGAAGCTTGCCAGATCAAATCCCGGCTGGGTACCTTTCTAGGTGGGATTCGCACGTTCTCTCTGTGCATGCGTGGGTTTTCTCCAGGTTCTCCCGTTTCCTCCCACAACCAAAAACATGCACGTTAGACTGACTGGTAACTCTAATTATCCCCAAGTGGGAGTGAGAGAGTGAATGGTTGTTTACCTTGTTTGTCTCCAAGTGTCCCTGTGATGGACTGGAGACCTGTCCAGAGCCCACACCTCTCACACAGTGACTGCTGAATACAAGCACCAGTGACACCCACAGGACCCGGAAAGAAAGAAGCAGGTAAAGGTAATGGATGGATGAATGAACTAAAATCTTGCTTGTGAACAAAAAAAATGTTGCAATATGTAAAAACTAGTTCATTTATAGTGTAGTAAATAGAAAGAGTAAGACAATTCACTGTCATTTTGTTCTAATTCAACCTCCTTTTATGTCACGTACTAATTTAGTGATCTGCTGAGCTCTGTCATCATGATTAGATCTGTTTTAACTTCCAGAGAAGTGTGGACTGAAAGACGTTCACAGTTAAGTGAATTTATTCATAATGTTCTGGGAACAAACACGTTCTGGAAGGGAACAGGTGGTGGGTAAGTTTATTGGTGGTAGATGGTAGGTGTAATCTTGAGTGCAATATCCAAAGCTGATTTCTTACTTATTTCTGTTTGCTTGGCAGGCTTGGAGAGGAGGGTGAAGTGGACTGCAGGATGTGGTGAGGAAGGGGAGTTGAATACATTGGAGAGTGGCAGGACGGTACTCAGATGTTGATCCAAGGCTGTTGTTCTAGGGCTGATGGCGAGAAGGCTGGATGTGCATCACAGACACAAGGAGACTGGGTTCTTCAATGATGAACCATGGAGCCAGGACTATGAGGGCACAAGGAAATACTCTGGTTAGTACAACTTACCAGAGCTAAGAGTTGTAGGGCTGTCACTAGTTTACCATTTGGTATCACAATGTTCCAGCAGAGAAGAACTGATCCCAAGATCCTTAAATACGTACACCAAATGTTCATCAGCCAGGATCAGAATCAGCTTGAGGTGGTCCTGCCACTCAGGAGCTGCAAGAATGGGATTAATGATACAGAAGACACTGCAGTCACACACTGTCAGAGTAACTCATCGACAATTACAAATCTGAACTTAGAGCAAAATTCAAAAGAAACTCTCTGGTAAAAATTATTAAGCACTTTCAAAAGGTCTGAAAAGCAAAGTTGATGTTTGAATCAACGGGCGTGTTGTCACAGCAGGGGCCACCCTGAAGTTAAAGGCCTCCTGTCTTCTCAGACACTACTGCTTATGAGGCTGAATGCGACTCATGCATGGTTGTCAGAACACATGCTCATAATCAGATTATGGCTCATATACAGTAACTTACTTTGCTGTGCTTGATACAGTGATGTTTAATTGTAGAATGATCTCTGAGATTTATCAATGACTTGTCTCCACCCCCTCCCCCCCAAAAAATAAAAGAAGTCATTGCAGCTCACTGTTTCTTTGTGAAGCTGTGTTGTTTTAGGCAGGACAGTGAAGCTGTCAGCAGATTACGTGGGAGGACAGCCAGCTGACATGATTTGTCAGTTTTCACTCCCTGTCTCCCTCAGTCTCCCTCTCAAACGCACACAGATCCATCCGAGCAGAGATAACCCATCACCCTTACAATCTTTAACCAAATAAATAAGAAAGCTTTGAGGACGTAAACACAAAACAACATCTGTATTTGCCTTTTCCTCTTTCTGCTCATCAACCCTATATTCCTTCCAGCTTTTTCTTTCCTCCATCATCCTGTCGACTTTTGTCATCCTCACCCACTCCCTAACTCTGTCACCTCTCCTTATGTCTTGCATCTCTGTCTCTACCTCCCTCTCTTTTGCTGCCAGATGCCTATGATTCACGTTCAAAGTGTTTATCCCTCCTGCTGTTCCTCTCCTTCCTCCCACCGTCACACTCCTCAGAGTTTTCTCCTTCTCTTCTAGCTCTGTTCTCTGCTTTTTCTCCCACCGTTCCCTCTCCTCTTCATGTCTTCTCCCACTGTTTTTCTGCCTCCTCCTGCGACTCTTAGATAACTGTCTTCAACTGCTGACACTTTCAACGCAGTAAGAGCAATAGAGATGAAGGTAGGAGCAACAGCCCCTCCATGTCCTTGTATCATCCCTTCACATATCCTTTTGCATGCTTTCCATCTATCTTTAATTTTTACTCTGCAAAGTCACTGCAAGAGTTTTCGAAGATTCATCACTTTTTCTATCCTTGTCAGACAAAGTTTGGATTGAAATTAGCAAACTCTGAGTGAAAATCTGCTTAACTGCTGTGGAACACATTGACCAACCTTTACGTTCCTTTTATGTGCAAACTTATTAATGATATTACTAAACTTAACATGCTAAAACCAGAAACCAACCATTAAACTCTTCAATAAATAAATACATTTGTTTTCATTTGCAATGAAAGAGTTTGTCTATTTTATCTTTGCTAGCAATCCATATCTTTTACTTTTTTAAATTTTTTTAGCATATGGCACTTGTAATTGCATTAATAGATTGTCTACAAAAAGGGTATTCATCTACTTCTTTATTACAAATTTGCCTAAAGAATCTGGTCCAGACACTACAAACAGATGGAATACGTATTAAAAGCCTCTCATTTCTTAAAGAACAGAAAAGTTAGAGTATTCCCAGTAAGGAGATACTGGTGATTGGAACAGACCTGAATGGACATGTTGGTGAAGGAAACAGAGGGGATGAGTAAGTGATGGGTTGGTATGGTGTCAAGGAAAGAAACCAGGAAGGACAAATGGTGGTAGATTTTGCCAAGACACTGGAAATGGCTGCGGTCAACACACTGTACTGTATTTAAAAAATGGGAGGAACATATAGTGACCTATAAGAGTGGAGGAAGGAGTGCACAGGTCGACTCATCCTGTGTAGAAGAGGAAACCTGAGGGAGATTGGAGACTGAAAGGTTGTACCAGGGGAGAGCATGGCCAGACAGCATCGTATGGTTGTGTAGAATGACTGTTGTTGTGAAGAAGAGAAAACTAATAAAATCAGAGAAGAAGACCAAATGGTGGAAGCTGAAGAAAGAAAATGTTGTGAGATATTCAGAGAGGAGTTGTTAAAAACTCTGGGTGGTAAGAAATATATTCTAAATGACTGGGCTACTACAGCAACAGTAATTAGACCAGAGGTACAAAGACTTGGTGTGTCATTTGAACAGAGAATGTATGATGAGGAAACCTGGTGGTGGAATAATAAAATGCAGGATGCCGTTCAAAGAAAGAGGTTAGCCAAGAAGAAATATGACAGTAAGAGGACTGACGAGAGGAGGCAGTAATATGAGGGGATGCAACATGGAACAAAGCGGGAGGTAGCAAAAGCAGAGGGTATATGAAGAGTTGTATGGGAGGCTGGACACTAAAGAGGGTGGAAGGACATGTACCAATTGATGAGACAGAGAAATCAGGCTTGAAAGGATGTGCAGCAGGTTAGGCTTGTTAAAGATATGAATGGTAATGTTCTAACAAGTGAGGAGAGTGTGACAGGAAGATGGAAGGAGTGCTTTGAGGAGCTAAGGAATGAATAGAATGAAAGGGAAAATAGAGTAGAGGTCATAGAAACTGTGGACCAGGAAGTGAGAACGATTAGTGAGGGTGAAGTCCAGAAAGCTCTGAAAAGAATGAAGAAGGGGAAGGCAGTAGGATCTGATGACATACCATTGGAGGTTTGGAAATGTCTTGGAGAGAGATGGCAGTGAGGTTTCTGACTCAATTATTCAATGGCATATTTGAGGATGAAAAAATGCATGAGGCATGGAGAAGAAGTGTGCTTGTGCCCATTTTTAAAAACAAGGGTGATGTACAGAGCTGTAGAAACTACAGGGGAAATAAGTTGATGAGTCACACAGTGAAGATCTGGGAGAGAGTTGTGGAAGCAAGACTTAGACGAGATGACTATTTGCAAGCAGCAGTAAGGTTTCATGCTGAGAAAGAGCACCGCAAATGACATATTTGCTTTGAAGATGCTAATGAAGAAGTACAGAGAGGGTCAGAAAAACTTCATTGTGTCTTTGCAGATTCAGTTAAGCACATAGGGTGCAGAGGGAGGAGGTGTGGTATTGCATGAGGAAATCTGGAGTGGCAGAGAAGTACAGGTTGTCCCCGGTTTACGGCGGACTTGCTTTACGGCGTTTCGCGTATACGGCCGTCGCGCCCCAGTGA
>JARVLU010000324.1:14588043-14601334 GCA_031762415.1 Simpsonichthys santanae
TGTGTGTGTGTGTGTGTGTGTGTGTGTGTGTGTGTGTGTGTGTATCTAAATTCAGCATTTGCAAAATGTTTCTCTGAAACTTTGTTAAAAATCTGTGTTCTGTTTTCTGTCTGAATATCGTTTCATGTTTTGCTCCCATATCCTAAATGAAACCCTCACTTTTCACTCTGACAGCCTCGATCCTGTCAAATTCTCCATCTCCAAGTACAAAGTCTATTTGATGCTTCATTCGGTCTCAGTGCTTCATCTTTCAGCTCGCTTCACCTTTGATACATGATGCAGATGCACCTGGGCTCATGTAAAAGTAAAATCCTCATTATTCCCATGCACAGACAAGGTTCATAAGAAAATGGCCCTGGCAGTGAATCCTAGTGTGAATTTTGATTCCCTCAGTGACACTCCCTTTAAACATGGTTTCAGTTTGTGCTTTAGAACAAAAAATAGAAACCTTGCAGCATCCACATCACTGTTTTAAATAGAGAATGAAAGCTTGTGGCTTGAGTCAGACCGTTTCTGTGTTTGATGGAGAGAAGCCATACTTGGCAGGTGTGCGTGAGACGTGTGTGCACCACAGGACAAGGTGAGGAAATTGGACAGCAGATCCATTCTCCTTAACAGCCCGTTCACCTTGTAGTGGCATAGAAATGTATGACGGCGTAAAGCTGCATGAAGCCCTCAAAGTTGGAGTTTGGCATTTCAGGTGGTTTGACACTGAGGATGGTGCATGGGCTGTCAGTCTCTTCACCCCTGCTTCATATGAGCCTGTTGGGATTGAGCAGGAGTTCATCTTATACTATAGAGAAATGACAAAGTGGAGTAAAAGCCAGAGCTCTTGACTCCTACAGATGGTCTTATATGACATGGACTGGAGCCACTTGCTCAACACTAAAAATCTCATGAATTGTTCTGGATCCGGGTTGTGCCTCAATAAAAAGATCAATACCCTGATGGAAATTGTTGTTCAAAATCCCAACTTACTCTAGGATGTTGTAGCTGCATGTTAAGAAATTCACCACATTTGGAGAAAGTAATAGAAGCTTAAACATAATGTTTTATCAGTCATCATAAAAAGAGATAATTCAGTCATTTTGAAGTGGAACTATTAGCACACCCAATGAAGACATCTATGAACTGCCTCAGTCCAGACAAATAAAGTTTAAGTCTGACAGAACTGGTGAACTGCCGCAGAAGTGGCAGCAGCAGCTATGGCATTGCTTGGAGTCCTTCCGGCAGAATATTTGCAATATTTTTGCCAAAATAAATAAACTGCAAATTTGGCACCAGGCTACAACTTATTATATAACATTTTGAAGATTAGTTTAGATAGTGAAGGTGCCTAACAGCCTCATCAAGTGTTTAGCATTCCTCAAAGGAATGTGTCAAGCCCACCACTCATCAAAAAAATTAGAATAATGTGAAAAAGTTTTTTTTTTTTTCTGTCAGTCATTTCAAAGAGTGAAACTCAAATATTACAAGGATTCATTACAGAGTGAAATATTTCAAACCTTTATTTCTTGTAATTTTGATGATTATGTCTTACAACTAATGAAAAACCAACATTCAGTGTCTCAGAAAGTGAGAATATTCCACAGCCAGCTTCTGGTATCTTTGTCAGTGGAGCTGAGTCCTGCTGGAAAATGAAATCAGCATCTCCATAAAGCTCAACAGCATAAGGAAGCACGAAGTCTCTAAAATATCCTGGAAGATGCAGCGTGTGGACTGTGAACTTCAGAAAACACAGTGGACCAACACCAGCAGATCACATGGCCCTAAACCATCATTGACTGTGGAAACTTCACTCTGGACTTCAAGCAACGTGGATTCTAGGCCTCCCCACTCTTCATCCAGACTCTGGGACCTTGATTTTCAAATGACATGAAAATTTACTTTAAGCTGAAAAAAGGACATTGGACCACTGAGCAACAGTACAGTTCTGTTTCTCCTCAGCAGGTAAGATGCTTATGAAGTAGTCTCTGGTTCAGGAGAGGCTGGACTTGAAGAGTGAGTCATTTGTAGCTCATGTAGTCAATCAGCTGATTTTGATGCAACACCAGGAGTTAACAATATCGATCCTCTTCACAGTATTCTAATTTTCTGAGACACTGTATTTTGCTTTTTCAGTTTTTTGTAACCCATAAGAATCAAAGTTACAAGAAATAAAGTATTGAAATAATCCATTCTATGTGTATAACATATGAGTTTCACGTTCTGAACCAATTGACAAGAAAAAATAACTTTTCCACAATGTTTATCACAGACATCTATACCTTTAAATGCAGGAAGAGAGCCACCTGCATCATGAAGGACCACACTCATACAGCACACACACTTTTTGCCCCACTCTCCTCAGGAAGGAGGTTAAGGAGCATTAAGTGTAGAACCACTAGACTGAGGAACAGCTTTTACACTGAAACTATTAGACTCATGAATCTCTAACCAGAATCATCACTGTGAAAAAAAAAGTCTGTAATGTCACTTTGATTGTTGCTATGTGCTGCTGATTATCCATGCTGCTGATCTCATGCTGCTGATTTGTTTCATGCTGCTTTATTCATTCATTCTCACATGCTCACACAGACTCATGTTTGTGCTGCTGTTCTACAGCGTATTACTGTTTTTACATTATTAAGTGTTTAGCATATTCTTAGTTCATATCTTAGATCTTATTACTGTTTTTCTTTTATATTTCATGCCTTTGTTGGATGTAACTGGGACCCTGTGTACACAATTTCGTTCCACAACATGTACCACATTCGATGTGAATGACAATAAAGAACATTGACCTTGACCTTGATCTTGGTGTCAGCATGCCAGCGGATACCAGATAAACCAAACACTCTCCGTTTATTAATCTGACAAACTGGCAATTTCACAAGAAAAAAGTTATTTTGTCCGAACAATATATTTGACCCGTTTCTAAAACTTTATCACGCACAGTTGATAAATCTAATCATTATCCTAAAGCTAAATATAGATGCCTCAGTCCTGATCATTTCCTACACAGAAATAATGACCTCTAGTCAGTAATTTTCTCCACTATAATAAATGTCACATTATCTCCACTTCGGTATCTGTTCCCTCCTTTCTCGTGCATATGTCATGTTCAGTTCTCCAATATAATGGCAGGACTATTTTCAGCGCCGTGGAGAAACGTGGATGGATGATGAAGCCATTTGGCCTCCTGACTGCTCATGCTTCTTGTTCACCTTCATGTAATGAAACGTGAGTCTCCATTGATATATGAGCTTTTTACTTCCTCCTTTAACAAAAACAGTGCAGCATGAACTTTAATAAAAAAAATAATAAAGAATTGGTTACATTTTTAAGAAACTTTCTGAAATAATATTAGTCATTAAAGGTCTCCTTGCAGAGTTACTCCCATGAATCATTGTCACAGCCATGCATCTTTCCTCGGCTCGTTGTATCAATTTTATTAAAAAATGTTACAGCACCCTTTTTATAACATCAAAACAGCATAAAACATTGAAACTCCTTCATTTTAGTCCAATTAAATACAGTATTAAAAAATAAATGTGCTTTTCACCAAAGACAAATATCCCTCCTGACAGATGCAATTTTTTAAATAATAGTCTTTATTTGAAAGTAGGAATGCTATTACGTATTACTAGAAAAACTGCATGTGTAAAAATGCAGTGTGAATGCTTATTGCTGACAAATTTGCTGAAACACAGCTGAAATTAGCTTAAAAACATGCTGAAATGTAGCTGAAATAGAACAAGACTAAATTTGCAGACAAAAGCAGAAATAACACATATTTACTGAATTAGGTTTAAATAAGCAGAAATGAGCACAAAAAGAAGGAATTTTGCTAAAAAGCTGAAATTAGCAAAAAAAAAAAAATATGAAAAGTAGCTGAAACGCAGAAATAACCTTAAACTACCATAAGGACGCAGAAAGAGCTGATATGAGATTTCTTTTTTAAGTGGAATTAGCTGAAAAAGCTAAAATTTGCATAAAACACCTAAATAGTAACTGAAATAGCTGGAACTATAACATAATTAAGCTGAAAGGAGGATAACAAGTTGAAGTTAGCAGAAAGAAATTAATTAAGCTAAAAGCAGGAGAAATCACTGTGAAAACGTTAATTTTATATGACAACAGCAACAACTAGCTAAAAATGCTAAAAAGCTCGCTTAAAAAGTAGAACAAGCATAAACTGGCTGACAAAACAAAACAAAACTGAAAGAACACATTTTCTGAAAGAAGCAGAAACGAGCACAAAAAAGTGGAAATTCTCTGAAAAAAGCTAAAATTAGCAACAAGAACAAAAAACAGCCGAAAAGGAGATAAAAAAAGCAGAAATAAGCTTAAAATACTAAGAAGTGGAGTGAGCACATTTTTGCTGAATTAGGCTGAAAAAGTCTAAATGAGTGCAAACAATGTGGAATTAGCAACAACAACAACAAAAAAAGCTAAAATTAGCGTAAAAACAGCTAAATAGTATAACTGAAATAGCAGAAAACGCTGAAATTTGCATAAATAAGCTGAAAGGTGAAATTAGCAGAAATTAGAAGAAGCACAAAACTGTTGTAGTTAACAGAAAGAATCTAAAAGGATCACAAAACAGCTGAAATTAGCTGAAAGTAGCTGAAAAAAACATTTAAATTTGCACAAGGAAGCTGAAAGAAACTGAACCAGAACAAAATGTGAAAGGAGCAGTTAAAGGTTGTAAACACATCTAAAGATCTGAAGGATGGAAAATGAGCTCAATTCATTTTCTATGAGATAAAAAAGGCAGAAAAGACTAAATATTTCAAAAAGCTAAAGTTGCACCAATACCCAAAGCCATAGCACCCTTCTCCCAAATGAGCCAAATGTTTTGATATGATTGAATACTGACATGTTGTGATTTGTTTAGCTAGTACAAACATTGTGGAACGAGAAAGATAACGAAAAGCGAATGGAAGACAAATGGGTCACAATAGTGTGACTGCTTCATCAACATTCATAGAGTCTTGGTGAATGGGTCTTGATTACTTTCAGACATAAGGCATCACTTCCTGTCAGACACCAAGTGGAGGAAGAGTAATGGTCTGTTGACATTATGGATGAGCTAGTTTGACCTTTTGAAGAGGTGGAAATCTGCTCTGAGATCTGTTTCTAGAGGACACATTTTATGAGCTCTAGTATAGAAATAGGCCTGAACTAACCCATTGCTGGGATCTTTATGAATGATTGTTAATAAAGATGACAGAACAATAACCAGGACCTTTATCTTCACTTGATTTAATTCCTCTTTAGCCCTTGTGGGTTTTATTTTAAACAGGGAGACGACGTGTTCCCTTCAGTGGAAATGGACGAGGTGTTTGCAGCTTCAGCAACTGCAAACAAATTAAGTCTAGAAACAGCGGACTTATGTGGCAGCAACTTTACAAAGCAAATTGAACTTTAAACATTTGTTGTGTAATAACCTTCCTTCTCTTGTAAGTATAACAAGGCATATCTCACTAATTATTGAAAAAGGAAGCAGAAGAGTGTCAGTGTGTGTCCATCTTGTGACATCCTGCTGACCCGACCAGAGAGTGGAGAGCAGCAGCAGTTTATCTTGAAAAGTTCACCCCGACTGTGGGTGGAAGTGATGAGCAATCTAGCTGCTAATGGATGGATACAAGCTGAAAGTTTGATTGCTCGTCTCTGTCACACATAAATATCCTCTTTTACTTTGCCTCCACAGGACTGCCTGAGGACAGGAGGTGATTCATTAGATGATGGGTGATGTGATGTTAACAGCCTTGTCTGTCTCTTTTTATATATATTTCCCACAGTTTATTTGAATAATCCTTTACAGACACGTGGAGACGATTCAACACATTGTCACTTGATTATTCCATGACCTCTGTAAACTGAAAACCTTAACTCTAACCAGATCCAAACGCTGACCCTGACACCATGTCATCCCCGGTTCCCTCTTTAAAGTTAAACTAGACACCAGACACTTATCTTGTGATAAGTCAAGAAGTGCAACATCTTGTGTGAACACTTATCACAGGAACTAGTTCCTTTAGAGCAGAAGCTTCTGCAGAAACATATGAAAATAACATTTGATCGAAGAAAGACTGAGGGAATAGCAAAAAATAAAATATAATAATATTAATAATAATCCAAGGCTTTGCCCTGAAACATGTTCAGCAAGTACTTTAACTGATTAACCCCTCTCTAACAAGACCCCCCGGAGTCAGACGGATGATTCACTTTCCAAGGTGTCACCGATACGTTTCACCCCTCGGCCGGAGTGTCTTAGCAGCCGTGGAGGCTGCAGTATCACCACTTGCTGACAGCCAGAAGGACACACTGCGGTCACTTGAACATCAGATATCAAGCGTTTTGTAATTCAATCTAAACAAAGACAGTCCATCCCAAGTATCCATATCCATTTGTTTGTTACATGATCGTTACAAAACCAGTGTTGACCAGGAAGGGAGGTAAGCCAATCCCAAGGGCTTTGGGAGGAGTCATTATGTAACTCCAACTGGTGGAGGATCATTTGGAGGTTTAGAAATAATGTGCACTGGGGCACTTGGGTTTAAATAAACAGTATGTACATGAAAAAGTTATGCTTAATGTAAAAGCATTTTAGATCAATGTAATATTGCAGAGACCCTGAAAGATTATGGTGTTTCTGATACACCATAATAAGGTATTAAGATTAATACTGTAACATCTTCTGGAGCTCAACTATCTGAATCAAACAATTGTTAAATGGTGCCTCAATGGTTTGATCTTCAGCACTCTCTGAACTATTAATTTTAAGACTGACTTGAATTCAGATCTCACATCTCTAATGTGTGCACCAAAAACACAGAGAACATAGTCCTTCAGCTGCAGCCTTAAAGAGATAGTTTTGAAGAGGTCAAGTCAAATGTATTTATAAAGCACATTTAAAACAGCAGCTGTTACAAAAGAAGACATCTATTGAAAAAAAAAAATCATACCTGCTTTAGTGCTTTGGACAACCTCAGTTTGGAAAAAGTGAGTTTAACTCTAACAGGACTAACGAGTTAATCAAAGTGATGTCAAGATCAAAGAGCAAAAGTCTGACCTTACAGTTGTTTGTTAAAATGATTAATTTTAAACATAATGGTACTTCTTCCAGCTATTTAACAGTCAATAATGGTGTACCACAAGGCTCAGTCTTCAGTCCCACCCTCTTTACAATCTACATTTGTAAAATCTGATGAACTGAAACATGTTTATTAGTATATTGTTCCCATTGTTAAGTAGAAATATACACTGGCAGTAAAAAAATAAATAAATAAATAAATAAATAAATAAATAAATAAATAAATAAATAAATCCACTGAATTACTTAAACAACAAGCTGTATTCAGGTTAATTTACAAAAGGGTTACAGACACTGTAACTTCATAAACCATCAGAGTTAAACCATTTAAACTAAATCTGTAATGTACAGTCAGCATTCAGAATAATCATCCACCCACCCATTATCTTTTACCTGCTTCTTTCATTTTGGGTCACGGGAGTCGCCGGTGACCAGAATAAACATAAAATTATAAAACTAAACTTTAGGCACTGTCAAAAATTATTTTAATAAGATTAGCAAGGCTGTTTAATTTAATTGCTAGACTGGAAGTGTCTTTATCACTCGCTGCTATGAAAGACCAGTCATGTAAGAGCCTCTGGGGGCGGGGGGCTATGTGTGTGTACATTTGTTTATGTTTGCAAAATACCTCATTAACCAATAGATGATTTTTAATGTAACGCTCAGAAAGTAATCATTGGGTGTACATTTACAAGCGCTAACTCTCATAGTCAACTTGATTAAAGCTTATCGCTTATCGTTGTGTTTGCTAATCAAACACAGCAAACACTTAAACAGCTACAACTCTGGCAGATACTGGGTTAAAATTTAATGTGGTGTCAGATGATAGTCGTGCTCATCACATACCTTGCACGCTAACAAATCACAAAAGTCATAAAACGATAGTTTGTATCTATAAAAATGTTTAATATAAAAATCATGAAGTGCTTTACAACAATTTACAACATCAAAACACAAGTGACAAAGAGCAAGTTTAAAAAGCCGAGTTTTGAGATTCTTTTCAGACTGTTCAAAGTTAATTGACACTGTCACATTATTATTATGTTACATATTATTATTATTATTACATTATTGACACATTAGATTTGACTGAAAGGCTTAAACTCCATTTTTTCAGATAAGATGATCTTAGTTAAGAAAAGTGATGAACAAGGTGCTTCCCTTTGAGAAAGTCTTTAATTTTTCATTCTTTAAACTAAATGTTTATTTTTACACACTTTTTTCCTGTGTGTAATGGTGATTTATTTTATTTTTTTACCTGTCCAAACTTATAAACTCAACAATTATCATGATTTTTCCACTTTGGACACGGACAGGTCTCTTGTAGATTAGTCCCTGAGGCTCAGTGGGACTAAAATGTATAAATAAAGGTTGAATGAGTGAATGAATGAATGAATCAGCTACAGCTAACTTGTCTGACTGAGTGATTTGGTTTTGTTTGGCTGGTTTTGACTGTCTGGCTCTGGCTCACTCCATTACCAGTCTAAATGACTAATTGATGGTTCAGAGACAGGTGACACCAGCTCCTTGAGATCCATTTACACTCCCGTCCAGTCCACCTCTCTTCTTCACTTCAACCCCATCTCCCCCCGCCTTCCCCTCATCTCTTATTCATTTTGCAGTGGACTGTTTGAGGAGCAGCCCTGCCGACAGACTGATGAGCAGACTGAGGGGCAGGTGGAGCAGACTGCAGAGCTGCATTTGACATAGGAGGAAGGTGGGTCGTATGTCACCGTCTTTACTGAGGGAGAGATAGGTTGGTCCTGATCTCCGCCTACTTCCACATCCTGCACTCCTTTCTGGAGTGCTTCATGTCAGATTTGATGGATCCGCTTTTGTATTAGATGGACCTTTAGTGGTTGGTCCAAAGTCCTTTAATCATACATCTCAACTATTTATAAACAGTAAATGAAGCAGACTGTCAAATATTCACAATGGTTTTAAACTCCCTACAAACATTATCTGCAAAAATGCTATGCATGCTAAGTGCTGTCACTTTTGTTTGCCTGTTAGCAAAATATTTTATAAATTAGTAAACAAACTGTAATGAAACTTCAAGAACATGTTCGTTTGATATACATTTGCAACTGAGTAATGTTTGGAGTCATTTTAAATCGAGATAGTTGCAACAGCTAATCAAACGTGTAAAATAATGCTAATAATTCAGTTTTACAAATGGGCTCAAATTTTGTGTTTTAGTAGTTGAGTCATACCCAACACGTACGCTTGAGTGCTAACAGAATGTGCAAGATATTTGTTTAAAACTTTGGCACTAACTGTTGGAGTCAACACAGTTTGTGTTAGCAAAATATCTCCCCAAAAGTAATCAATTGATGTTCATGTACAGCAGATTAACTTCTGGATTCAGCCTGTTTCAAGAAGGCAAAAACATCTAACTGACCTTAACAGCATTTATCATGTTAGTTTGTCATATCAATCAATCAATCAATTTTATTTATGAAACACCCGTCTTACTAAAAGCAGCTCAAAGTTCTGTACAGAAAAATAAACAATAAACCCACAAGATAAAAACAAATAATGCATAAAAAAATATAATTGTATGTAAAATGTATAGACTGAGCAGAGATGATCCAGTTCAGGAAATGCAGTTAAAAAGATGGGTCTTGAGCCTGCTCCTAAAAACAACATTCTCCGCAGCCCTCAGGTTCTCTGGCAGATTCCACAGACAGAGGACAAAGTACTGGACAGAAGCCTCACCGTAAGTGTGAGTTCTGACTATGGAACTGTTAGTGCCAGAGGACCTTAGGGTCCGTAGGGGTTCATTAGGCAATAGCAGTTCTGCAAGATAAGATGGCACAAGACCATTGAGACATTTAAAAACCACTAAAATAATCTTAGAATCATTCCTGAGGTGCACAGGGAGCCAATGCAATGATTTTAAAACAGTTGTAATATGAGCTTGCCTTCTGGTCTTGGTTAGCACATGAGCAGTAGAGTTTCGTAACAGCTGAAGGCTGGACACATTTTTCTTAGGGAGACCAGAAAGCAGTGCATTACAGTAGTCTAAACGGCTAGAAATAAAAGTGCATCAAAGTCCCAGTATTGGTGAGAGAGAGAACAGGGTGGACTCTGGCTGTATTTTTTAGATGAAAAATCCATTTTTTACTATATGTTTGATATGTGGAATAAAAGTAAGCTCAGAGTCAAAACAAACCCCCCAGACTTCTTTTTTTTTTTTTTTTTTTTGGAAGGTTTTAAAGACAAAGTTTGTCATTTCTGAATTGTATTTTCTTTCTAACCTCCAGTCCATTGATTAAAACTTGCTTTGTCCCGGTTTAGCTGGAGAAAGTTTGGTGATATCCAGATCTTTATGTCCGAAATGCAATTAAAAAGTGCAGTGAATGGCCAGGGGTCATCGTGAGATAATGAGATGTATAGCTGTGTGTCATCAGCATAACTGTGGAAACTTACCCCATGGCTCCTGATTAGTTACCCCACCAAGTGGCAACGTGTACAAATGAAAAAGTAAGGGGCCTAAATCAGAGCCTTGGGGTACGCCATAGTTAACATCATGGATCTGCGAGGAGCATGTATCCATACTTATCATAAAGGTTCTGTCTGTGAGATAGGAGCTGAACCACAGAAGAACAGAAAGTACCAGAAAGACTGACCAGGTGTTATAATTTATTTAAAATAATTTGTTGATCTACTGCATCAAACACTGCACTCAGATCCAATGGCACAACGACTGAAAGCTTGTGTGAATCCAGATTACACCTTAATTTTGTCATAGCAAAAATATTTAGTTTGTCATAGCAAAATTAATTCATGGTGAAAATTAAAGTCAGGATTTATTAAAGATGAAAGTACCACAAACTTTAGACAATAAAATGCAACTTTACGAAAGTGATCAATCAACTAAGTCAACATATTAAAATAGTCTGACCATATGGAGAAGGAAATACTAAATGATGATACAAAACAATAGATCAAGTGTTTAAAACATTATTTAAGAAAATTAAACAGCTCAAAAGAGGCTTCTGATGAACTGTTGGTTACTTATAATGTTGTAGAATGACTGCACTAATGTTTTATCTGCTTCATCCACTCAATGTGATGTAACAGAACAAAATGATCAAGAGCAAAATGTCCCTGACATATTTTCTTGAATCCTGATAGATCTACCAAACATACCCTCAGGCCACAAAGTATTTTTCTAAAGTTTTTAAGCTGTTATATATTTGCCTGTGTCCTCAACTTGAAATATATTAAAGCCATTTTATTTAATATGAGTGGGTCTCCCAAGTGTCAGTCATATAACAGCTGGAAGGGCAATGAAGGAAATGAGGAACTATCTAAACAAGGTCACTGAATGTGAGAGAAAACCTAAACATAAATACAGATGCAATTTATAGTGGTGGCATGATTCTATGACTGAGATAGGCAGCAATTTATTTTTATTCTGAGTAAAATGAAAATATCAAAAGGTCACTCGTTGGAATAAAACAGGCACAAACTACAACCATTAACATAAAGTTGGGATGTTGTGTAAAATATCAATTAAAACAGAACGCAACAATTTTGTAATCTCACATTTAATTTGCAATGAAATAGGTTAAACATATCATTAGATTAGGTTAAATTACTTAGTAGATTAGATTAGACAGAACTTTATATATCTAGGAAGTCTGCTTCAGGGAAATTAAAATGTTTAAACTAATAAGTTGCACCATTTTTCTGAGAATGAAAGGTATTTATGAATTTCATGGTGACAAAACATTTTACAAATGTTATGACAAAGCCATGTGAAGCATCCCCGCTTCTGTAACGATAGTCTGTAGATGTCTAAGACCAGAAGAGATCAGCGAGTTTTTAGAGAGGACTGTTGTTCCTCCTATGGTGCTGTTTTCTAGCTGTTCAACAGTCATGAGTCTTCATTAATGGACTTTGGTTTTATGATGCACTAAATGTTTTCTGTTAGTAAGAGGTCTGGACTGCAGACAAGCCAGTTCAGCACCCAGACTCTTCCACTATGAAGCCTTCTGTTGTTGTAAAAGATGCAGGATGTGGTTTAGATCTTGCTAGAATATGCCAGGCCTTCCCTAAAAAGATGAAATCTGGGTAGAAATATGTTTTAATAAAAACTGTATACACTTTTCTGCATTGACGACGCCTTTCCAAATGTGAGCTGCATGTATCAAAGGCGATGCACTCCAATACCACTTGTACCATTGTGAATTCAGTATCAGTTAATGAAATGTGCAAATCATTGAATTGTTTTTCTTTACATTTTACACATATCCTTGCATTTTTTTTATTGGAATGGTTCCATTATACAAATATATATTATTATTATTATTATTAGTATTAGTATTATTTTTTTATTATTATTATTATTATTATTATTATTATTAGTAGTAGTAGTAGTAGTAGTAGTAGTATTATTTTCCCAAAAAGCTAGTCAGTCATTTAGAGCTAACTCAGCCTGAAATTCTGTTTTCAAATTTATTTGACTTTTGAAAGTTCTTACCCTTTAGGGTCTTAAAAAATACATTCTATTTTTTTTTTATCAACAACATATTTATTATATGCAATTTTTAATAATAAATAAATAGTAACTTATTTGAAAGATCCTCTAGCCTTCTATGGTAGCCAAAACTGAGGCCTCATTATTGATCAAACGTATAAATGTCATTCGGTGGTTGAACATGGAGTCTTCTTAATAATTTTTTGTGTTGTTTTATTAAATAATCTTTTGTATTTTTCTAAAACTCTTCTCATGCACAGCACCAGTTTTCTGCTTCATTTTATTTGCTTTTACTGATCCAGATTTATTACCAGCCCAGTGCACCTACTATTTACACCCGGATTTGGGGGAAGCCAATGGGAGTCAGCTGTTCTCAGCCAGAGATCATTCCATCCTGCAGCCCACATGAATATGGAACTGACTTTTTTATGCATGAAATGTTTACTTGTGCAACATTACAGTATGTTTTTGGTCTTTACAACCAAACTAAAACACTTTAGTGGGACAAAATGAGAGTTGGGACTCTATTACAGAGGCTCTCAAATGTAAAAGTGCTGCACCATCTAGAGAGCTACAAAGTAGAATAAAAACTGAAAGTATAGGGATAGAGGTACAACTACTGAGAGAAATGCATTATTTTGTGACATAACAATAGGATCAAAATATGACATTTTATATATATTTTTTTTTTTACCAATGGTTGGTTCTCTGTGAGGTTATAG
>JARVLU010000324.1:14696412-14712539 GCA_031762415.1 Simpsonichthys santanae
GCCAGGGGGCGCTGTTCCAGTTTACGACCGAATCGGTATCCGACCGGGTTGTTGGTACGGATCTCGGTCGTAAACCGAGGACTACCTGTAATTTGGTGTGCCTTATAGTCTGAAAAATACGGTAACTCCACTAATATTCTTCAAACACCTTTAATTTATTGTGGTTACTGTCAATATAAATTATGAGCTACAGAAATTATTAAACAAGATCTATAGTTCCTACTGATCTCTTTAAATATGGAAGTATTACTGCTTTTGTCCGCAAAAAGCTAACATTTTTTAGTCTGAGTAGAACAAGAACATTTCCAAGAGGTCACTGAGGCTTAAAGCCCATTCTCCCACTCAAAAGTTGAGATTTCTGATCGTTGTGCTACAGAAAGCCAATGAAACCTGGTGCACCCTTTCAAAGTCCAGGTGCTCTGCCTCTCGTCAGGGCTCAATAGATTGACCCATTGTTAGGCTGACGAGGGTGTTGGATGCTTTGATTTCTTTATAATACTTAAAACTAATTTCTCATGATTTATTGTGGGGGTCAATCTTTGTTTTTCCAAAATTGAAGGGAGTCCAGACCCACCCATTTCCCTGGAATTTCCATCCAAGATGACAGGTCAAATGCTCCCTCTCCTATGTAGTTCAGATGACGTGGTTTCCAGTAATAATAATTGGATCACAGAGCAACTTTTTCACTTTGCCTCTGTCGATTTGAACTTTTGTCCTGGTTTCAAAATGACCCAAGAACAGCAGGAGGGTTAAATGAGTCTCATGAGTAAATGAGAAGACAGAAGCTTTCTGGATGGTCTTCATATATGGGTCCTGTTTGCATGATAGAGTTTTAAACAGCATCAGTGGCTGACACAGTGAACTGTTTACAGACCATGATTTGTGGACATGCTCCTGATGCTGTCATATCCAGAACAGAATCAGACTGAGGGCCCAAAGATCACACCACCAACACTAACTTTCTCCTCATCCTTTGAGCTCAGGCATTTCTGATTACATTTAGTTCAACCTTTATTTATACAGGTTAGTCTCATTGAGCCTCGAGGACTCATTTACAAGAGAGACCTGTTTTAACAAAGAACACATGAAAACAGTGGACAGTACATCATGAACTGTAGATGATAAAATGTTCACCTCTTGTTCTTCTCTTCTTGTTCTTCTTCTGCTTCTTCCTTTCATTCCTCACAGTAGTCCCTCAATTATCATGGGGGTTACGTTTCACACACCACCGCGAGAGGTGAATAATCGCAAAGTAGTTTAAATTCTTCCCACCCTCTTGCAACGTTCTAAACTCTTAAACCTACGTAATTTTAACAACATATGTACATATACTGTACAGTACTGCAAAATTTTACTCACCAGCGCTGCAGACCTGTAGCTCGGTTCTGTTCTGTCTTGGTTCCGGTTCTGCAGACCTACCCTGCAAATGAAGTCCACCGCCCCGTTCAGGTTGATGTGTGTGTGGATAATTGAGCTTCAGGATTATTTTAGACTTTCCTGCCAGTTCGTTGAGTTTATTAGATAGTGTAGATTTGCTTTGCCAAACTTTCCCTTCATTTCAGCAGAAAGCAGCGGCCGGAAGCACTGTTGGCTTCTGGGTAGTGTAGTTCTTTTGACTGGCATTATATAGGCTTATTGAAAGAACATTACAAAATGGTGGCGCCTGTCCGAAGCATTTTTTTCGTTAACCTTTTATCCCATACCATCCCAATCACGTGAGTAATATTAAAGTTGGCAATCATTGAAAAACCACTAAAGAGCGAGGCCACGAAAGTTGAACTGCGAAGTAGTGAGGGACTACTGTACACCAGATTTATTACAAAATGCTTTAAGCTGTACATTATTCATACCACTTAATGTTACAGCCATTTGTTGCTCCTGTCTCTACATCAAACATGTATTTATAAGTTTCTCAAATCATTGCTTTCATTATTTTTTTTTTTTAGTTTTTGCACAATGGCCCGATTTTATCAAAATTGGGGTTGTAAATTTTAAAGCTTACAACCAAAAACATTGCACAATAACATAATAAAATATTTTTAGGTTTTTTTTGCACATGTAAATATACTTGGAATAAGTCATGATGAATTTCATGCAAATAAATTTTTGTCTCACTTTGTTTAAACCAGCAACAATGTAACAAATGGAATTTGTTATTCATAAGTTACTTATTCATCCTTAGAGATCTAATTACCTTATTCTTCTGAGACAAAATCACATCGATAAACTTTCACTTCCTCTGTCAGTAAAATGTACGGGGTCTTCCTGCTGGTCCTGTCACTTTAAAGACCATTGGAGGAGGTAAGAAACGCTGAGGGTTCCTGCGTGTCACATTCAGTTGTGTGTTTCATCTGTGCTGATGAACTGTGTGTCACTCTGCCTGCAGCATGAGTCAAGTGGATAAAAACAGCACACAAGTGTCAGAGTTTTTTATTGTGGGCTTTCCAAGTCTCCAGCACGAGTATTTCCACGCAGTGGCATGGTTCTTCTTGATCTTTTATGTGACAACAGTGGTCGGCAACCTAGTACTGGTTGTAGTTTTTGCTTTGGAGCACAACCTTCAGAAGCCAATGTATATCACCATGGTCAGCCTGGCTCTCTCAGACATCGGTAAATGTTTTACCAAGATTTTTTTTTTTTTCACTTTTATAAAGGTCATTGTGTCTTTTGCCTTAAGATGTTTGTTAATTCTTGTTTCAGGTTTTACCACGGTTGCTTTACCGAAACTCATTGCTCGCTACTGGTGGAATGATGGGAGTATTGGCTTTCACACATGCCAGTTTCAGCGGCACATGGTCCACTACTTTGGCAGTTTAAACTCTCTGATCATGCTGACCATGGCTGTTGACCGATACCTGGCCATTTGTTTTCCTCTCAGGTGGATGAACAGCACTTGGAATTAATTTACCTCAGGAGCATGGACGAAATCAAACAACTTTGTCTTTTTCCTCTCACACTTCTCAGATATCCCACGCTGATGACCATCCCAACCATGACGGTTCTGACAGTCTTCTGCTGGGTCACGGCACACATCTTTCCTGGCATTGGCACCATTAACCTCGCCCGAATGTCATTTTGTGGCCCCAATCAAATCCTCCAGGCCTTCTGTGACTTCTCGTCTTTAGTTGATCTGGTGTGTGAGCAGCCAAGCTATCTGTACACTGCAACCTACATCGCCGCAGTGGTTGTTCTTTATGTTCCTTTAGGCTTCATCATATTCTCCTACATTTGCATTGTTATTACAGTCTTGCACATGGTCAATGGACAGGTGAATGGCATATTTTTTTAAATGTATATAATGCAACAGTTTTTATCTTGCAGAATGTCAGTTGTAAATTTTTTTTTTCTGTTGTTCACAGGGTAGAAGGAAGACTTTTTCCACCTGCACCACACAGGGATTTATCATTTCCAGCTACTACATACCTCGTTTTTTTGTCTACACGGCACCGTACATTCCTAATTTTCAAACGACCGTTGACGGTCGAATGGCAACGACTTTTTTTTACAGCTTTTTCCCCCCGCTGATAAACCCGTTCGTCTACTGTCTCAGAACCAAAGAGATCCAGGAAATATTCAAGCACTGGATACAGAAACGTAGATCCAACAAGTCTAACCCTGGACGAAATGTAACCGTCCCTGAATTACACTGATAAAGTTTCTTTTTTTATATGGATAATAAATGATTGCATGATTTATTAAGTTCTAATATTTATGCAGGTGCATCTAAAGATAAAAATAAATAAAAATAAAAAAAATGGTGTCCATCATTTCATTTCATTCATTGCACATGAAGTGAAATATTTCAAGCATTTATTTATTTATTTATTTTTCATTCATTTATTTCTTGTCATTTTGATTATTATGGATTTCAAATAATGAAAATACAACAGTTTCTCAGAAAATCAGAATATTGTGAAGAAGTCCAATGTTGGGGCAGCACGGTGGCTCAGTTGGTAGAGCTGCCACTTCTCTGCTGGAAGATAACTGGATCAAATCCTAGTTGAGGACCTTCTGGGTGGAGTTTGCATGTTCTCTCCGTGCATGTTTTTTTCCTCCCACAGACCAAAAACATGCATGTTAGGCTGACTGGTACAGTAGCTCTAAATTGTCCCTAGGTGTGAGTGAGAGAGTAAATGGTTGTTTGGCTCTATCTGTCCCTGTGATGGACTGGAGACCTGTCCAGGGCGTCCCCCACCTCTCACACTATGACAGTGCTGAAAGCGTCTTACCTGCTGAGGAATAAGAGCTGGACTATTGCTCAGTGGTCCAACATCCTCTTTTCAGATTATAGTAAATTTTCACGTCATTTGAAAATCAAGGTCCCAGAGTCTGGAGGACGAGTGGAGAGGCCCAGAGTCCACGTTGCTTGAAGTCCAGTGTGAAGTTTCCACAGTCAGTGATGGGTTTGGTGCCATGTCCTCTACTGGTGTTGGTCCACTGACATAGGTACCAAAAGCTGGCTGTGGAATATACTCATGTTCCGAGATGCTGAATTTTAGCTTTCATAAGATGTAATAATCAAAATTACAAGAAATAAAGACTTGAAATATTTAACTATTGTTTAAAAAGAAGCAGATGTTATAAGATTTTTTTTTTCTTTCTGCTGCCTTTCATTTTCTTTGGAAATTGTTTTTTTTTTAAGTTGTTTAATTTTAACTGAAAATGAATAAATTAATTAAAAAACTCAGTCTAATTAACCTGTGTAATAAATGAATTTCCTTTTCTAAAATTAATTGACAAATTAATGTTTTTTAGATGCGCCTGTAAGCGTTTGTTTCCAACTCCAGTCCCAAATCTAAACTGGTTTACAAATGTTTGGCCAGGAGATGGCAGCATGCTCAACCTTTACAGCAAAGAAAAGTCATGAAGCATGAAAATCATGACCTGAGGATCATTGCAGGATCTTAATTTTTTTTTTTATCATATTTTACTTGTATAATCCACAAACCTGTCAAATGTACATCTATTAGTTTTATGAATGAGACTGGTACAAGTCCTGTCATGTGTTCAGGTCTCTCTTGAAAATGAGTTCTTGTGGCTCAGTGAGACTACAAATATAAAGGGTAAATTAAATTAAAATGATTCACATATTTGTCCAACTGCTGTGAATGTCAACTGCATTTCAGTGACACAGAACAGTTTTATTTGTGCAGAACGGTGCTTTTATCTGAAGCCTAACCTTCAGCAGCAAGAGTAGCTGTAGGCCTATTCATGTTTAACTGGGTGTGAAAACAGGTAGGAAAAGAAAGGGAAAAAAGAAACTGATGACAACATAAGCACAGTTACTCACTTGAGGCACTCATGGGCGATTCTTTTAGCTTAAAACAACCCACAGAGGGATAAAACTTTGTTTGTTCAGCGTGTCATGAACCAACTCCATGAGGCATTATATCAGGATGGCAGATTAAACTGTACTTTGTTTGGCACAGTTCATCCTGACGCACTTTGGCCTTCACTCATTTTTGTGCAGTTTCTTGTTGGAAATTAATCTGTTTTGAATTTATTCTTTCTATTTGAATAGGTGGTTTACTTCCAGTGAAGCTTTTAGCTGCAGCTTATCCCCCTTTTACAGACCTGGAAACTTCCTGACGTGACAAGTTTCATGCTTGGTCATGCATTTATGTGCACGACAGGAGCTGCAATGTACAATATCAGATTAGAATCTGCTGTGGACAAAAAAAATAAAATAAATAAACATTCCAAAGGCTGGAAGCATGCATAAGTGATTTATTACTTTTATCAAGAGACTATTTAACAAGTTTGCGTCAGGTCCTCTGGACGGATTGTTCTTTGTTGAAACTTTTCGTCTTTTATCCAGAAGACTTCTTCAGTCTGAGGAGCTGCAACAAACTCAAGTCTTATCCACCCTATTCCCCATGCTGCCTTGTGCTAATTATGGGAGCAACTTCTGGCGCAGACCAGAACCGGTGTTTTATGTGTGAACAATACAAGTTAATGTAGTTTCTGTAGGAATACCATCTGTCAGAGCTCACACAGTACAATATAATCATACCACTACCTGCTGCAGGTGAGGGATGGAGGACAACCTGAAGAAGTGGCTGCAGATTTAGAGTTGGATTAGGGCCCCCCCAAAAAAGACTGACCCCATCCCATTGACATAATTTCCAAACCTGACCAGACGAATTAACAATTGGTCCAAACCCGAAGCAATCCCAACCACCCATCCCCGACATTCTCAATTAAACTTTCACTGCTTATAGTTATTAACAGTTGGCGAACACATGCGGCTAAGTAAAAAGGGGCATTTGTCCTTCCATGGCCGTCAAAGTGCATTAAATCCCTGCTTCTGCATTATTCAGACACGGACCCTGCTCTGACATGTTTGCAAGGATATTTTGGGATCTCACCCGTTTGGGTTGGCGGCCGCGCGCATCCGCTGAGTGCAGCGACTGAATGTCCATTTGGGCTTTGATGGATCGCTGCCTGGCAGTCGTCCCAGCTGAAGCTTAATTGAACTTTTTTTTTTTTTTTTTTACCTCTTTCAAGGCCGGTCAGCGTGCAGTCAAATGGCCGCGTGTGGCTTGTGAATGTATGTCAAGCCAATTTGCCATATACAGTACTTGGATCGTCAGCCACGTGCAATCAAAAGCCCAACACCGACCCAGCCCGCACATTATGGCTCGGCCCTAATCTGGGTAGGGCTGGGCCAGGTTAGAAGCACTTTGCAGGTTGCATATACTAGCATATTTAGCTACATATACTAGCATATGTAGCTACATATACTAGCATATTTAGCTACATATACTAGCATATGTAGCTACACATACTAGCATATTTAGCTACATATACTAGCATATGTAGCTACTTCATTGACTTGGTTCTTACGGCAGTGAAGTGATGAACCTGGAACGCTCTGAGGCGTATTAGTTTCTGCACAGTAATAAAGTTGGTTGTGTTTTATTAAGAGGTGGGACAGCATCTTACCTTAAAGCAGACAGAGCCCAGCTAAAGCCTTAAAGTCCTCCATCACTGAGCTTCAGTTAATTGCAGAGAAAATCGTAATACAGAAGACGAACAAATTCTATAATGATGTGCAATTCATACATTTGAAATCATACCTAATGTTCTTGTCACACTGTAAACTGTAACCATATACATCTACTGTAAAACTAGACTGAAACAAACTTTAGCTGGAAGTCACTTTGTTGTTTTAATCTAGAAACTTGTGCTTTTTGCACATAAGAAGATATTTAAATACTGCTTTGTTCATTTATCTTTTTATAAAAGTGCTTCAGGTATTTGGTGAGTGTGCATCTTCTTTATTTTTTATGCCTTTTCAGGCATAACTATATAAAAAAATACCTGCTGAGTTTGTTAAACATCACATTTTAGGCAACTAAAAATACCTGATGCCTGAATTCTTTCCTGTGGCACTTTTCTTACAATTTATGAGCAGTGAGCTGCGACAGAAGGAAGCGCACTTCAATAACCTTTATTTAGTTTACAGATGTTTTCCATTTTAAAGACTGGAGGAGGAGGAAGAAGAAGAGGGAGCATTAGTTCTATTTACACTTGAGTTTGAAAATGTTTCTGTACAGATTTGAACCCTGATCAATATAAACAATATTCTTTAAGACCTAGTGCTGTTACAAAGCAATACCTTAAAACAAAACAAAAACCCACAAAATATTAGATTTGATTAAATTATAAGCAAATGAAAAAACAACACAGATGAAAGAATACAAATTCATGAGTTCCTTATTGATTTTCTTTTTTTTGGGGTGGGGTGGGGGGGCAGCTCTGTTAAACACAAGACATCGTCAGTGAGCGACTGTGAACTGGCTAGAAGCTAACCGCATACACAATCAAGACTAAACACCAATATAATGTATATCACCAGGCTCTAAAATCATTAAATTCTATATAAGATTCATATTAAACATGTTCTACACGTGTTACCTTAAGTTTGGGACATTACTTCCATTGGAAACATACAAAATAAAAACCTTTTTATACATTTGCATTAATCTGATGAAAAGATCGCAAGCCTCAGCTGTGCAAAACGGACTGATTAATGCAGAGTTAAAAAGAAAAAAAAAAAGCAAATTAAGACCGACACAGAGGATTGTTTTCATTCTGAGTGGATGAGAGATCCTTCACTGATAGAAAAGGGAGCAGGACTGGGATGACGTTTAACGTAAGTAACAAAAGTGACCGTTTCCCTGTTTTAAATACATATTACTGTTATAACACCACCCCGCTGGTGGAGCGGTAATATGCATAGACTGTAAGAAAAACACAGTCGTAAAGAGGTGTACAACAAATATCCAAGGCAAGACCACTAATACTGCTCGTTTGTTTAGTTGTTAGGCTTCATTTGGCTAAAATGAGATAAAAGAGCGGGAAGCGTTCTTCGGTCTGCGTACAAAAAGAACAAGTCTTTCTTGCGACCTTTAAGGGCACGTTTAGAGGAGGGCAGTAAAAAGGTGTCTCTTCCGTGTGTTTTCTGGTCAGGCACGCTTCGTCTGCCGCACTGAGGCGTTTCACACAAACACGTACGGTTGGGATGTGCAGACGCTGTGAGGTTCTGACGAGCTTAGTGGTTACAACTCTCCGCGGCGTGTATGAAACAAGGCCACACGCAAACTTGGCCACTGCGTTACAATAACACAATTACAAACTCACTGAGGATGGATTTAAAAAAAAAAAAGGCTGTGTGCTCGTGTGTGCATATGGCAGAAGGTTTAAGGAAAATACAAACAGAAAAACACATGCATATCCAGTTCCTTCCTCTTATTTTCAGCATAACATCGAATCAAGTACAACAATCGGCTCCATTGTTAATCAATTTCCTGCTCTCTGATTCCTCGTCTCGGATTAGTCCGAGCCTGCCGTTGTCCTTTAGTGTGAATGTGTGCATGAAGGGAAAGTGGGGTTTTAAAAGGAACTAGACAAAAATAAACCAGGACAGACGTGTACAGTATTTGTCTGAATGCGTATCCACACTGTAGACAGGCTTCAGGGCAGGGGACGAGCTCCTTGGGTCCAGGATGCTGATGACAAACGAACAAGAAGAGCGGCAGGGTGGCAGCGGAGGTGTGTATTTACAGAATGACACAGCAGTTACTCTCCCCAGTCTTCTCTCGGTTCCTTTGACCTGGACAAACACACAATCATCATCACCGACTAATATTGACCCAACATGATCAAAAGGTTTGAGAAAGGTTGTTTTGAGGACAGTTGAACAATGTTCTGCTCAAATAAACAATCCAGTTAGAAAATGCAGCCATCGTTAATTTTCTGAATTGTCGTTTGTATAAAATAGCATAAATACTAGGGATGCACAATATCGGCATGGTATCAGTATCAGCAGATATTAGTGATAACGTTAAACATCGGCAATTCCATCAAAATAACTCACCAATATAAAAGGTGCTGTTTTTGTATGACAACCCAGTGACAAGGATGCCTGCAGCGCCAGCACAACGTTATGACGTCATGTGCACTGTTGAGTTTAGATTTGTAAAAATTTACAAATTTGCACTGTTCCAGTGTTGTCACTGTGTTAGAGAGTAAATGTCATGAATAAATTTGACATTAAACATAATCCAAGTTGAAGTGTTGCATAATTTTCAGCCCCTTTTTGGCATTTGCATTTGGTAACAGACCAAATTGACAAAGACCATGCAGAATAATGAAGTAGTTTAACTCCACAACAGAGAATTGTAGTCTCTGTAAGCAGGTCTAGGGGAAAAATATCGGGATTGGTATCGGCCAAAAAAGTTTTACATATCGGCATATCAGCCAAAAATCCAATATCGTGCATCCCTAATAAATATGCTTTGAAATGTTTCAGGTGGAGTTGTTTTAAGTTGGTAGTACACACGGTAAGCTTCTGAAGCTGTTCAAAGAGCTATCTATAACATGTAAGATATTAACATACTAGTTTATCATTCCATAGAACCTCATTTCAGATCATCTGAGTGATCGCTCAAACTCATCTAGTCTATAAGGTTTGGAGAAGGAAGTATTATGATCTGGGCCATAATATTATGACCACTGACTTGCTACAACGATACTGCAGATATTAACTGAGAAAAAATGAATTTTGAATTGAATCAAAGTAGGAAGAATGTTCCTGTAAGGACACAAAACTTTGCCTCATAAAATAAAAACATTACACATTTTCCTTAAGCAGTGAGAAAATGCACAAGTTTTACATTATTACTTTCTTATTGTGTATTGTGCTTATTAAGCATTCACACTATTGTGATCCTGTTTATATTTATTATTCTGAGTTTCTTTAACCTGTTCTATATGTTTTTCAGCGTTTTTCTCGTTCCACAATTTTTGTGCTAGTTCAACGAATCATATATCAAAACGTTCAGCTTGTTCAGAAGAAGGGTGCCATGACTTTTGGTATTGGTGCAACTTTAGCTTTTTGAAATATTTAGCCTTTTCTGCCACTTTTTTCCTCATAGAAAATGAACTGAGCTCATTTTACATCCTTCAAACGCTTAGATCTGTTTACAATCTTCTACTGCTCCTTTCACATTTTGTTTTGGTTCAGCTTCTTTCAGCTTCCTTGTGTGAATTGAAACTTTTTTTTTTTTCCAGCTATAATCAGCTATTTTCAGCAGTTTTTTTTTCTAGCTGTTTTATGCTCTTTCAGATTCTTTCTGCTAACCGCAACATTTTTGTTTTGCTTCTTCTAACTTCTGCTACTTTCAGCTTGTTATGCTCCTTTCAGCTCCTTTCTGCAAGTTTCAGCTTTTTCTGCCATTTCAGCTACTATTTAGCTGTTATGCTAATTTTAGCTTTTCCAGCTAATTCCCATTTTTGGCACTTATTTAAACTTTTTTCAGCCTAATTTAACAAAAATGTGCTCTCTTCACTTCCTTCTGGTAATGTAGGCTTCTTTCTGCCCTTTTTAGCTACTTTTCAGCTGTTTTTTTTTTTTTTTTTTTTCCTAATTTCAGCTTCTTCTTCTTTTTAAGAGAAGTTCCACTTTTTAGTGCTCATTTTTGCTTTATTCAGCCTAGTTGGGCACAACTGGGCTCCCTCCACTTCCTTCACGTAATTTAAGCATCTTTCTGCCTTTTCAACTGCTTTTCAGCTAATTATTATTATTATTATTATTATTATTATTATTATTATTATTATTATTATTTTATGTGCTCTTTCTGCTTTCTTCTGCTAACTTGGGCTTATTCTTCCATTTCAGCATGTTTTTACTGAGATTCAGCTGTTTTTCCAACAAGTTCTTCAGCAATAAGCATTCATGCTGCATTTTCACAGGCAATTAAATTTCTCTAGTTTTTGATGAATTTTAAACAAATCTCTCCTTGCAATTCTTCCAACAATGTTACTCTGAAGTAAACTGAAAGTTTCTTTTTTTTTTTAAACTTACACTTATTCTCCAAAATGCACATAAAATTAAAGATTTGTTAGATGTATCCTGCAGTTGAATCATACTACAGTCATAAAAAGGAAGCCAGTCATCTAGTGTGATTTATCCCAGCTCTATGTTCTGCACACTGTGCTGCATCTTGGGGAGACACCAAAAGGAGACAATTATTTGCACTAGTGGCTGTTCCTAAAACAGAAGCCATGTGTGGAAATAAATAATGGCTGCTGGAAGCAGAGCAGTTAAAAGTTTTTCAGCCTGTGAAAAGACTTCTAAGAGGAAAAAAGAGAGACATAGAAACCTTGGGAATTTGGCTCAGGCAAATTCTCTCTGGCAACTAAATGCATCACTGTGGTCCTCCCCAGGGGCAGCTTGAGAGCTAGCATGGGAGAAATGAGAGCAGAGGAGAAAAAGGTCATATTAAGTCTGTACAATGTCATCCAACATCAGTATCATTTCACTCTTCAGTGGCTTTTCAGACACGTGTAGAAATTGAAACAGACTTGACAGGACTGTGTTCCACTGTTCTGAAACAGAAGCAGCCTCTTCTTGTCAAAATACACAACTAATGGGTTGTTTTGGTGCAGAATATTAATCTCCTAAAGTCTGACAGGGTCTAAAAGTGCATAACACTAATCTGCATCTGATTCAGGGATTTAAACAATGTGACTTATTCACTAAGCGGCCAAAATGGGCTGCAGGGTGGTCAGGCTTAGCCTTAGAGATGGGCTGAGGAGCTCCGTCATCCGGGGGATGCTCGGAGTAGAGCCGCTGCTCCTCCGCATCGAAAGGAGCCAGTTGAGGTGGTTCAGGCATCTGATTAGGATGCATCATTGATGCCTCCCTTTAGATGTTTCCCAGGCACGTCCACCTGGTTGGTAGGAGGCCCCGGGGAAGATCCAGAAGTTGCTGGAGGAATGGTGCATCTTCTTTGGCCTGGGAACGCCTCGGGACACCTCAACTATATTGTTTACGCATGGTGTTATAAAAGAAAAAAAAATTGATGCGACTCAAACCTATGTATATACAAGCCACAACATTATGACCACTGCCAGGGAACGTGAGAAGCCAGGTTCATCTTGTTCTACTCCACCTTTGCATTCACGTACATTTTATCAACACTTGTCATCTTGCTATTTTGCAAACTGTTCATATCCTCCACATCATTGCAGCACTACATTATATTTGCAGCCCTCTTCAGCTGGATAGCAAAGGGATAAAGATTATTAGTTTACAAACAGCTTTATGAACCTGACAAAGAGGATCTCCAACACCTCAGGTACCAACAGTATGGTGTTCTATCAAATTAATAGACAGGGTCTTTTGTTAGCTCTGTGGAGGCAAGTCCAAACCACAGAGACCCAATCCTACATTCCACACAACAACCCCTAAGCCCTGCTTGCACAAAATAAAATGACAGCACACAGTGGATTAGTGGTTAGCACTATTGCCTCACAGCAAGAAGATCCTGGGTTCAATCCTTCATTTGGGCCTGCAGTCTTTCTATGTATTTCCATGTTCTCCTTGTGTTTGCATGGGTTTCCTCCAGGTGCTCCAGTTTGCTCCCACAGTTCAAAAACATGCACGTTAGGCTGCCTTCAGGTCCAGGCCTCTCAGGTGGGATTTGTCTGGTTAAGTAAAGGTTAATAGTGATTAAAAAAAATTAATAAATGTCAAACTCTGTTCAGACTTTTCTACTTCCAGAAAACCTTAGATACCATAAACTCAGCAACTGTTTATGGTCATATTGCTATAGGTGTTTATCAGATATTTCAAACTCAGATGTTATAGTCACCAACCAAGACACAAAAACAGAATATTTATAAAACATTTTCAGAATTTAAAAACATTCATAAATCCCTGTACTTTGTTCTTTATCTGAATTCTGAGAGGTTTTGCAATGTGTTGCTTCCTCCAATAACAAGAAAAAATATATATTGTATACCTTTACCATTGTAATACCCTATTAACATTGAATTGTTTGTGATGAGGCATTGTCCTACATCGGCTTTTTGCTGCAGACCTCTTTCTTGTCTTTCCCAGAATACAGAAAATCATTTCAATAAACTTGCAGCAGTTTGAGTTGATTTTCAGTCATTACACCATCCAAACAGTCCAATTAGCTTATCCTTTATGACAGCAGAGGGGATCTTGCTAACTGTTTTAATTAATGATTCAGGACAAGTCCATCCAACTGCATCACTAATGGTCAATCTTAAATCATCCGCACAAGATATTCAGGGGAAAAAAGCCTTCGTCTATTTCTTGCTTAGTGTTGAAACTTGTGAATCTTATTTATTGGAGTTCTTGTTTCAGACCATGTATTTGACCATCTGACATCCTGTATTGCTACAAAATACAAGCAGGCTGCGGTTATTGGATTTACTAGAACTAGACTTTACCGAGTTCCTGATAACTGCTTGTTTAAACCGTCTCTCGCTGTTTTCTTCACATGAAAACGGGACATTTTAGAGAAGGCTGTGCAGAGAATTCAGTCCCAGTCGTTCATACACCTACTTCAAACTGTTGCACATTTCCTAGACACTTTAACAGAGTTACAGTAAGTGGAAAATTTCCAGAAGAAGTTTGGAATAAAACCGGAGACAAACGCAAATGCCTTTAGCTCATGGAAAATTTCAGCTAATTCATGAGGGAAATAGCTTCTGAGAGTCAAACCTCTTTACTGGTTCATTTTACCTCCAATGTTACCTGAAGCTAATAGTAATGAACACATTTTTGTCTTTGCATTGTGTTGTAGAACTAGTGGGGGGCTTAACTCTAACAAGATTGTGTGTCTTCACCTACACAAGTTAGGCTAACAATAACTTAATTATCTGATGATGGCACTAATGTGATGACTGTAAATGTGTTGTGGACAGTCATAACATGATTACCCACCAAAAAGAGTGAAATCAAAATTAGATTAAGCAGATAAAAAAGGCTAAAAGCTATAACTGGGGTGAGACCCCCACTAAAGGGCTTCCTTTTATTCTTCACTTAAGCAGCCCCCCTTCTTCTCTGTTGCTTCTTTGTCTATCCTGACGTCTACACCAAAGCCCGTCTTCCCACATTTTCCTGACCAGCTTCTTTTGCCTCTTTTTCTCTGTTTCCTCTCTCCTCCCTTCCTCTGTCAAAGCAGGCTTGTCCAGAGCACTGAGGTACCTCTGTTCTGCAGCTCAGGGAAAAAAGATGAGAATTCTCCCGCAGCACACTGCTGTGACTTTGCGCGCACGTCCATGAGCACGCATGTATTTTGTCTGGGCGGTGTAGCTCTGGTGTTTTCTCACCTCCTAGTGTTACGTTGCCGTGTAGAAAACGTCCCTGGTAGATGAGCCTCAGGATGTTAGGGCTGCTGACCTGCTCCTCTTCGCCGTCTGACAGAAATAGAAAGAAACAGACAAAAGGAAAAGGTTGAGAAGAAACTCTTAATCAGGCAGATGAAAGTTTTGAATATTTTTCATTCTGGCTCATTTCACATTAGGCTTTCTCTAAATCTTTGTTTTTTTTCTTAGTTTTTCAATTGCCATATTTTTGGCCTATACAGTATGTTGTGGGGGTTTTTTTGTTTGTTTTTTTGTTGCATAATTTACATGCCCTGTGACTTATAGGCCGAAGCGACGTATTTATGGATTTTTTCCCCCATTTTTTGGATGAGATATGACAGTTTTCATTAATTCTGACTGAAAAACAGTGAACAGTCACTTCAGCCACTAGATGGCAGTAGAGAAGTAGTAGCAATATGGCATGCCATTTATCACGTAATAGGTAAACGTGGCTATAATGACAAATTCAAAAAAGTTAATTAAAAAAAAAAACAAACAAAAAAAAAAAAAAAAAACTGGACTATTTAGTATACAGTACTTTATAGTTTTTTTCTTGGAACTTTTTTGACTTTACCATGTCCTGGATGACCGAGAATCTTCACCAGCTATTAATGATAAAATCGCCTTGCCATAGTCTTCCAACTTTGTTCTGCTCGCTGCTTGGAGCAAGTCAAACCAGATGCGCTGCCCCGGCAAAATGCAGCTAATTTGACCATTAAAGTGCATTTACTAAGTAAGAGTTCAACTGAGAAACACCTTTGCTATAATTTTGAGCAAACAAATAAACGAGCAGCATTCCTTCTTATTTTTTTTCCCTCCCTCTGCGTGCTCCTGGAGCACTGAGGCAGCGAATGCAGTTGATTTGACCATTAAAATCCTTTTATTAAGCAAACATAGCCTGAGACACACATTTACTATAATTCTGAGCAAACAAACAATTGTTTTTAAGTGTTAATCTTGTTAAATTCTGGTTAAAGTCCTCCTGTGCACGCTCCCATGGCCGCCATTTGGCAGTCCATTGATTTTTGGCATAACACCGGCCCACATTTCTGGTTCGGCCCACATTTCCAGGTTGTCAAAGGGGACACGTAATGGAACGTATATGGCAAAGCAACATGTTTATGGATTTTTCCACGTACGTAAACCGATTTGAACGTAAACCGGAGATCACACGAGCCAACACTTATACACGTACAGTACAGTACTGTACAATAACCAAGCACTTCCTATCCTAACACAGTACCCTACATAATGTTCAAAAACACATACATGTACAGTACTGTACATTTTGATGAATAAAATAAATTTTACTAATAAATAAAAAAATATTAATTTCTTACTTTGAGCTGGCCACGCATTGATCCGTCTTTTAGCATGTTAGCTCGTTGCACGTCCGAGCTCCCAACTGTTTACAGGAAGGTTCTGTTAGCATGTAA
>JARVLU010000324.1:14778535-14790944 GCA_031762415.1 Simpsonichthys santanae
GGGTGAACCAGTCTTTGCCGTAATGTATTTTGGGGTTTAAAAGCCACTGGGACGTTGTGTTTAGAAAATAAACGTCTGTTTCTCTGAAACTCCTGCAACATACGGAACGACCACTGGTCTGGGTTCCTCCTGTTCACCTGCACATAATTCCTTTTTCTTAGTTTCTTCTTCTGAGATGTGTTTACCAGCTTGCCAAAGTTATTAAATATTCACCATTGAGTGTTGGTCTACTTAATTGTATTAATTTCCTTAAACACGGGCAGTTTTTACTTGAAATGCTGCATAATATCTCATTTACATTTGGACAAACGCTGCTTGATTGGCAGCACAGTTTGAGGCACTCGTCTCCTTTGTGCATTTGCTAAAATCATGCAATAGTCTCATTTATTTCTTACAAGATATTACAAAATATTTTGTTGAAATGATGTCATAATATTTTTTTAAGTTTCATCTTCAAAATGTTTTTACTAGTAATAAAAATGTAGTATTTTATATGAAAGTCTGCATGATCAAATAGTTTGGCATGTTTCTCCGAGCTGAAGGAGGTAAAAATAGTTTTATAGTTTTGTTTCTTTAAACGGTGTTTGCTGAGCGAGCTGTTCTCTGAAACAGCCAAATTGATTCACTAAACAACATTTAGACAAACTGTGACTTTAATACAAGTTTAGTTGACTGACAAGTCGTTTAAGTCTGCTTTTTCTCCGTTTGTCGCTTGTTTCCAGGACATATCTTCACACGAAAGCAACATCCTCGGCTCCTTCTGTGACATGAACGTAAGAATTATTCTCCTGTTACTCTCATGTAGGTCTTTTCAAGGCGCTAATTCTGCATTTTTCCAAATTATTTTATGAATTGAAACCACCAGGAGTAAATAATTAATGAAGCTTGTTGAAAATTAAGTTTTGTTTTTGTTTTTATGGCTGGTTATATTGTTTTTCTTTCTGAAATGGGTATTATTGAGTTATGTGAACAGCTCTGCTCTCTGGCCTGACAGCTGCAGTATTTGCACAGTAGAACACATTGGGGGGGGGGGGGGGGGGCTTCATCATGTTCAGATTTGCTGAAATAGACAAAAACATAAAAGGACTATATGTGGCCTTGAAAGTGGTACTGTTAAGGTCAAAGTGAGGGGGAAGTGAGCCGCAGCAATTTACACAAGAGGGGGGAAACAGTACTGTAATTTCCTGACTATTGAGTGCACCTGAATATAAGCTGTGCCCACTAAATAAAACAATAATAATTTTGTACATATATAGGCTGCACTTGTCTATAAGCTGTGGGTGTTCACGTTACAATGAGATTTTTTACACAAAGATTTTTAAAACTTCTAATTAAACATAATGGTAACATACACAAATACGTACAGTAAATGTTTTTTTCTGAACAGTGCCTGTAACACGGCTTGTTAAAAATAAATACTGTACCGGGTAGTCTACCAGGAAGTCGTTGAACACTATCTTCATCTTCCTTCATGCACAAACTTGTGCTGTCCTCCTGCTTCACTAGCTATGTTTACATGGACATAAGTAATCAGATCAAATGGCCGTTGCGAATAAAAATGTTATGTAAACGCCCCGTTCGGGTTATTTTTTGTTTATTCAGTGCGATCTGAAAGAATTTGTGATCAGAACAGGTGGTTTATACCGATTCATAACCCGAACGGTGTCCATGTAAACGCTTAATCTGTTCATTTTTTTTTTTGATACCTGACTGTGCATATGCGACATGTTGTTTCCGCCTGGCTAATGCTAATAATATTAGCATGCCAGGGAAGCAAAACTGGTCAGAGAGCGACACAACATTTCTACTAGAGACTTTGAAAGATCTCAAAATGATCTGTATTAGCTGTAGCTCAGTCAGGGAGTGCAGTAATGTCTCCACCGTCATTAAAATCTGTCGCGGGTCCGTTTTAGTGCTCAGGTTTGTTTATGTACCTCCCGGAAGTAAACCGGAATTAGAACGTCTTCTTCTGTGTTTTTTTAGGAGAGTTTAGCACTCTGCACGTCAGTACTTCTGTTCAGAACAAAGCCTGCTGCATGTAAACAATATTTATACAGGTAGTCTCACTGAGTCACAAGGACCCACACACCAGGAGAGCCGTGGGCAGTTATGTGAGCACCTGGGTGTGACGAGGCTAAATGTTTTGGCAGCATGAATCTCGTTAGTCCGACCAAAAACCAAAACATAAATTAGCTGTATCATTTTATAAGCCGCAGTGTTCAAAGTGTGTGAAAAACGTAGTTGCTTATAGTCTGGAACTTACGGTAATAAGAGAGAATTTACAACTATGAAAAGCCCTTTGTACTGGGAAGAAGATCACTTAAGTAACAAAAGTTTTTTCTTGATCAACTCTAATATTTTGAAAGCTTTCTGAAAAACCACTGACAGCAGCGTTCTCTTGAAATGAAAAACAAAATCTGTATTTTCTAATAAACCTAAAACTTGTAGTACAGTATATGCATACAGTTGTAGATAATAAGCAATGTTCAATGAACTATTGTTGTGGATAATTTGGCAACTGGTAACTTTGTGGTCAGTCGATCAACTTTTCACTGCTTAGTTGATTAAAAGCATTCAATTTGATTTGTCTGTTAAACTCGTAGACATTTTTATCTGATGGATCGTGTTTTTACCTTCTGTCGCTGTTGGGTATTAGCAGAACCTTTTGGGAATCAGAGTCTGCTCTCTGTGGGGCTTCAAGTCCGAGGCACCGCCCACTGTCATGGTGTCACATGAGCTTTCTTTAAGCAAATAAAAAGAAATGAAAATGAAATTACTTACAGCTGAATGTTTTAGACAAATGAACATACAGCATGCAGCAGGAGACCTGTATGAGTCAACCTGAAATAAAATGGTCCAAGGTTTTTTTCTTATTTTTTAACTGGAGGAATGTCCTGTTTGTCAACATGAATGGACGGACTTAAAACTTGTGTTGGAACCATCCGACACAGAAGCTGGTCCCGTTCCTGTTTCAACGTTCTGTTCTTGGTCTTGGCTCTACTGGGGTTTAGTTTTTCATTAAATACTTTTCCATTTGCATGTTAATCATCTTCTACCCTAAACGTAACTCTTGGTTAAAGTTAAAGTAAATAAATGAGCTGAGTTCTTGAATGTTCTGTATTCTGTAGCTCTGTTTGATATCAGTGTTTGCTTTGATGGATATGTTATTTGTGGTCTGACCTGATGAACCTGACATTCAAACGACTGGCTGTTGAAAAATAAAATACTGTCTGAAGGTTTCCACTTTCTTCAGTCAGCTCAATTGTGCTGCCTGACTCCATGCATTCATTTCATCTTGTGGACTCGGCTGGTTTCGATATTCAGCAACTTCTAGTGAGTCTGAAGACACTCCAGAACTTAAGTTATTCCACAATATTTAACACATTTTTGAACATCAAACAGAGGTCAAAATGTGTTAGGAATTGTTTTGTCTTCAAACCCTATGTGTCATTTTTCACCACTTTTATTGTCTGTCCAACAGATCTCACTTGTAAATGAGTCTTCGAGGCTCCATGTGATTTATCTGTTTAAATAAAGGGTGAATGAGGTTAAAGTTATTTGCTTTAGGTGGACATGTTTTTTTTTAATTATTATTATTTAATGGAGCTATAATAGTTTGTATATTAGTTCCTTTTGTCCTCAAATTGTTAACAAAAAGTCACAACAATCAGCATCGAGAAAAATCTATTGTGTTTCTTGTGTCTATAGAACCCACGTGCAGGCCTCAGAGAACCAGTAGAATATACTGTACAGTATTTCAATAAAAAAAAAAAACTAAAAGCTCACATGCAGCAAACTTCCTTAATCTCAGGGAGGAAGACTGAACCATAACGCCGTACAAGGAAAAAAAGGAACAGAGACGCAGACTTATATACAGATATTAACGAACAGACAAACACCTGGGGAAGGACAACAGGTGGTGGAGGCAGGGGCTGATTATGAGAGGGAGAAACAGAGAGGAGAGCAGGAGAATGACACAAACACACAGATCCTGTCAAAATCAGACAAACAATGGCTGTCACCAGCACCTTTCATGCAAGATGTTCAATCTAAGGTCATCTTATGTGCAATTTCCTGTGGAGGTGTCGCTCACATGTGTGTTGTAAATTAATCTCAGCTACATTTTAGCTTAGTTTCTCAAAACATTCACTGAGGTTCAGCATTTGTTGAGCAGGTTTCATTTTTGCCATTCATCAATGCTTATGATTAGAGATTTAAACTTAAACAAAAAGCTGCTTCAAACTTAGGTTTTGTATTGTATTGCATTGTATTGTATTGTATTGTATTTTATTGTGTAGAGGAAATAGGGCTGTAAATATATTGTTAATGGTCAGTTATGAGTTAAGCTCATAAAATATGCATTATTATGCAAATAACCTCATGTGTGGGCACCACCTCTCCTTAGAGAGGAAAAATCAGTCTCTATTTACCCCCTCAAAAGAAAAAAAAACAGGCAGATCTCGTACGCCCCCAGAGCTTTGTCGCTGTGGTACCTCTCATGAAGCGCAACTCCAGGGTGGAATAACGTCCGACCCCTCTCAAGGAGATTGGTTCCAGAAGCGGTGCGTTGTAAGCCTGACTATGCCGATACCGCTCAACACAAGCTCAGGCTCCTTCCTGGCCAGGAAGTCACATTCCATGTCCCAAAAGCCAGTTTTGGTAAAAGCCATGGTCAGAGCACCAAGGCCTCGGTTTCAATTCACCACACTCGTGGGGCTCCTCCTGCAGGTGGTAGGAAAGCAAACCCATGTAACTTAAGAATTTGTGTTTATGCAGAAATAACTTTTTTCAAGAAAATCAAATCTGTAATTTGTTGATGTCAAGAGGTGAATATTTGATATTATTCAGTGTAAACATGAGGTATTATATTTACTTCCTGACCCACTCGTTTTTTTTTTTATTTTTTTTTTCATTGCTGCCATTTTCTGTCATTCTCTGAGAATTAAATCAGGCTCACCAGCTGCTTTGACATTTCAATTTCAAGCTTGATGTGTTTGTCTGAACCGTGAGGCCACTCGATAAAACACAAACTGACGACAGACGGGAAAACAGATTGATTTCATCCTGCAAGGCTAACAGAGTGGTATGTAAACCACTTTTATTTGATTCCCAGTCTTTATTTCTCCATGTTTACACAGAGAGTGCTATAATTGCTGCACCCAAACTCTGCTCGTCCTGTTTACCATCATCTCAGCTGAGCTGCTTTTGTCTCCACGCAAAACTGAAACCACAGGAATCAAAATAGCTTGATGGATTCATCTGCGACAGAGTTACGATGTGAAGCAAACCCAACCATGGAAACATTTTGTGAATACAAAACTGACTGACGCCAAAAGAAAACAACAACAACAACAACAAAAGAGGGCACTGTCTGGAGGTACGAAGGAAAGCGGCTCACAAAGCAGAAGTGCTGAGTAATTAACAGCGTGGAGACTGATTCACCGTTCACACTGCTGTTTTCTTGTTTTTAATTCTCCAAATGACGTAATCCAACTGCTCCTGGATAATTTGTGCTGTTTTAGGCATTTGTTTGTCAGAATGTTCAGCTCATTCAGGAAGTGGCTGCTGTGAAAGTTTTTTTTCTACTTTTAGACATCCATCCATCCATTCAGTCATCCATCCATTATCTTTACCCGCTTCTTCCTTTTCGGGTCGTGTGGGTCACTGGTACAGCAGTCACTGTGTGAGAGGTCGGACACTGGACAGGTCTCCAGTCCATCAGAGGGACACATGGAGACAAATGAGACAAACGTTCACTCTCACTCACACAGGCACAATTAGAGTTACCAATCAGCCCAACATGCATGTTTTTGGTCTGTGGGAGGAAACTGGAGTACCTGGAGAAAACCCAGCATTCACGGAGAGAACATGCAAACTCCACCCAAAGAGGACCCGGGGCTGGGATTCAATCTGGCAACCTTCTCGCTGAGAGGCAACAGCTCTACCAACTGCGCCACCGTGCCGCCTCACTTTTAGACTTTACAAAAATTACTCATATTTTCCCATAGAGGTTTATTAATATCTCTTCAGTTGCTTTTAAAAGTTGTTCTTTTTAAAATCTGCTTCAGCCCACTGGCTCTGTGCTTTCTAATACTTTTTTTTAGAAAACATTCTTCTACTGTTTGCTTTGAGCTAGCCTTTTTTTTTTTTTTTTTTTTTTTTTTTTTTGCTTTTTGTTTCTTTTAGTCACATTTTTACTAGTTTCAGCAAGCGTTTTGCTACTCAGCTACTAGCTATGGCCTTTTGCTACTTTTAGTCGGCTTCTTGCTAGCTACACTGTAGCTCATTTCAGCTTGTCTTTTGCTACTTTTAGCTAATCGTTGTTGCTTTAACTTAAGTTTTGCTTCTTTTAGTCACATTTTTACTAGTTTCAGCAAGCGTTTTGCTACTCAGCTACTAGCTAGCCTTTTGCTACTTTTAGTTGGCTTCTTGCTAACTACACTGTAGCTCATTTCAGCTTGTCCTTTGCTACTTTTAGCAATCGTTGTTGCTTTAAGTTAAGTTTTGCTACTTTTAGCCAGTGTTTTTCTAATTTTGGCTAACCTTTGGAACTTTTAACAAATTTTTTTTGCTCTTAGCTAGTGTTTTTCTAATTTTAGGCTTTGGTGTTCTGTGATAGACTTGTGACCTGTGCAGTATGTACCGCGCCTCTCATACAGTGATGGTTGGCTATGGGCACCAGCGACCCCCGCGACCCGTAAAGGAAGAAGTGGGTAAAGATGATGGATGGATGGATGGATGGTTTTGTTGTTTTGCTACTTTTAGCTTCCAGCTAGCTGTTTGCTGATAGCTGACCTCTTGCGTCTTTTAGCTACCCTTTTTGCTAATTTCATCTAGTCTTTTGCCACTTTTAACTAACATTTTGTTGCTTTTAGCCAGTGTTTTTCTACTTTGAGCTTTTGGTTAGTGTTTTGCTACGTTTAGCTTCTAGCTAGGTTTTTGCTACTTTTAGCTTTTGAGCTAACATTTTTCTTCTTTAGCTTTAACAATTCGGTTTCAGCAAATTTCAGCCAAGTCACAGAAAATTCAACTTCTCTAGTTTTTACTTAGTAATTGGCGGCAGGAGTAGAGAACAGCAGAAGAGGATGAGTTTCACTGGAGGTGGACGCAGTTCAAAAATAGTTACGCTGGTTTTAATGGAACCAACAGGTTAAACTGAGTTGGGTTGAGCAAGATGCTTGCAGAAAAGTCCTTTTGGGGGAGCTTTATTGTACGAGAAGCTCCAATCACAGCTGCACTCTACAATCCCAAATCTCCTGTTCAGGCAAGAAGAGGAGGTCTCCTTCTTAAACCTGAAGATAAATCCACCTCTACTTGAAATTCACATCAGCTAAAGGGTGTTTTGGATGAGCTTGCTGCAAGAAGCATTCAAGTCTTCCACCGACAGTTGTGATAAGTCTTTCTGTTCCATTTTTAAGATTTTGACACCTCTCTGGTCTTGATCTTTATTGAACTTCATCTTTTCTGGGAGGAAAGATTTGTTAAAGGTGCATCAGCAAATGTGCACTGTTGTCTGCTGATTGAGGAGGAAAACCAGAGAAGTGTTGGGGGGATTTCTTTTGCAACAGCATCACCCAGTGGAGGTTTCCAACAAGATCCACAATGTCAGGATCATCCCAGCAAATTCATCCTGAACAGTTAAGATACTTGTTTAAATCCTCATGTCATATGTTTTAGATGCAAATGTTTAAAGACTATTCCTCTCTTTCTTAAAGAAACTTAAAGGTTTCATCATTTTTTAGCAGTACAAAACCTTCTCACAGGTTTTATTATATTTTATTAGTTTTCATAAAACTTGCAGAAAATAATCTCTGGTGTGCCTCTTCGAATGATTAACTTCTGAAGTCAGTTTTGTTCAAGATGACCGCCACATCTAAACAAAATTAACCAGCACAACTCAATTGATCTTCGAGACGTTGGGACTCAAATTTGACGTGGCAGCAGCTGAGACTCATTTGCATCATGACATTAAAGCGCGTAACATCTTTTTTTCAAGGTTTGACCAAAATGTCTGCATTTCTGTCATTTCAGTGTAAGATGATCTCAGTTTCTACTTCTGAAAAAGCCAGAAATGATTAATAAAACTGATCAAATCCTCTTAAGCCTTTAAAACCGATGGAATAACTTGCTTAATAAAATGTATTTCTGATTGTGTAAAGTGTGTTGAAGCATCTAGTATTTGTGTCCATAAATGGTACTTTCTTGGCAAAATGAACTGTCCTTTGACGCTGAGTAGAAACTAGTAGAGTTGCAACATTATTGTATGGGATGAGGGCAGTTGTGCAGGTGTTGAAGTGCACTAATCAATATTCTGGTGTTTTATTCCTCCTCACTATTCATTCATGAGTTGTTATAGATGCTGATGGCTGTGGGCAGGAAGGATCTCCTGCAGTGAATCCAAAGAATCTGGCCACAGATACTGATCCATCCACCCAGATCCAGCTTGCTGTCAGATCTGGTGGACCTCTCGGTCCTCCTGGATAGCAGGACTCCCCGTTAACTCCTTGTCACCACGGACAGACAGCTGAAGGTGCCGGGGTGTGATCCCCGACCTCCCTTTGTCACGAGCCGAGTTTCCCACCAGCTTCATGCTCAGTTGTCAGGTACTTGAGCACCGCCACAGGGTTGACAGGAATTCATCCACGGCACCTCTTTTTCAACTCATTTATTTGGGGCTGTAGTTGAGTTATTTGAGTTTTTGAGCTGTCTAAACTTTCCAAAGGATTTTATAAACAAACTCTTTTAACTTTCATATTTTTTGTGCCTTTTACAGTTTATGTATTAAACATTTTTGCCAGTTTGGTTTATGACCAAACTAAGCAGCTGCACTGATTCATTTAGATTTTCTTTAGAAATGTTCTAGTTTCTACTCATATACTGTCCATATAAGCTAACAATGCCAAAAGATGCACAACAAATGCAATTTATATGGGTGATTCATGGTCATTATAGTTTGGTATGAAAGAGTAAGAGTAATAGATTTAGTCATAATAGAGTATCTGACAATCAACAAACAGTTTTGTTTTCTTTTTCTATAAAAACATCTCTTCAAAAAGCATCCATCCATCCATTAACTTTTACCCGTGTCTTCATTTTTGGGTCGCGGGGGTCACTGGTGCCCATGTCATGGTATCACTGTACAAGAGGCAGGGGACACCTTGGACAGGTCTCCAGTCCATCACAGGGACACAGAGAAAAACGAGACAAACAACCATTCAGTCTCTCACTCACACCTAGGAACAATTTAGAGTTACCAATCAGCCTAAAGTGCATGTTTTTGGTCTGTGGAATGGGACCCTGGACATCAGGAACTGACAGCTCTTGAGGAATGACGTTGCTGTTTTGCAGATCGTGTCACTATCCCCATTTTTACCAATCGTTATTGATGAAGTGTGATTTAAAGGGCACATTTAGTGTTCCTGAGCTGCTTTGTCATGTGAACTGGGGTTAGTTTATGTGTTTGTGGCGTAAGGCACATGCGCTGTATCATCAATATTCATGCACAACAATCCAGCTAAAGAAATCCAACAATGTTCAGTCAGGTCATCTGGACAGTTTTTCAAAAAAGGAACTGTCCAGATGACCTGACTGAACATTGTTGGACTTCTTTACCTGGATTACTGAGCACGAACTTGGATGTCTTGAACCACTTTGGCTGTGGTTGCCTGGAAGGATTCGACGGGGGAGAGGACAACTCCCAGAAACCATCTTATCACCAGCAAGCTGGTTGGTCCGCTGTAGAAGTGTACTGCTTGGTGGGGAAAACAGTTTGTATGTGACTTCTCAGATTGATGAAGCCCTTCGGATGGAGGGCAAAACATCTCTCAACAAAAAAAAAAAAAGGGAACTGTCCAGATGACCTAACTGAACATTGTTGGACACATGAGATGTTCTTTGATACAATCTGTTACAAGAGAGCATCTACAGAATTGAACAGATGAAAGGGTTCATTCAGTTTATGAGCTCAAGTGATAACTTTCTTTTGTCTATCAGATGTAATTTCACACAAACAGTCTGAGAAGGAGAAAGTTTGGTCTCTTTTAGGTCAAGGGTTTTAGATAAGAGGGCTTAATAAAATAGATGTGGTCTTTACCAAATTCAAAATTATTTTAATTTTAGATTAAGTGTACAAAAACAAAATGACAAAGATGTGTGAGAAAAACTTAGATTTTATGGCAAATAATATTCCTGCCTGTATAGTGAGCTGCAGTCATGACTCATAAAATCCACGTAGAGCTTGAATCTACAAAAATATACATGTTCTCCTTTGAACTATCTTCAGGGATACATATTATAAAATTAAAATGCATATTTCACTTGTAGTTTGGCTCAATATTGAACATTTTTTGTTAAACATGTTTTAACTGCAACTATTTTGTGTCCTGATCAGAAGTGAACAGTTCCAACGTTTAGCCACTAGGTGTCGCCCTGAGACCACTTTTCAATGGAGGACTTTCTGGGATTAATGGGCCCAACATTGGAGCTTCCCCTGAAAAGTCCCTCACGGCAACTCAACAGCTGAATCCAGGCAGCAGTTACAACTGTTTCAGTGTTATATTGCCACTCATCATCACGATCAGCTGCTGCATATTCTTTTTGAGGCCTGTTCAGAGCAGGTGAGTGTAAATACTCTGGACCTGAGCTGCTCTTTGGCCACTCCAACTTTAGGCGCTCAGAGGAACAGAGCGAGGAACTGATACCAGCGCTGACAGCAGCTTGCGGCTGTCAAACATTCTGCAACAACATGGCAACTCTGGGTGTAGATCTTTGTCTTTTCCAAGAACAATGTCCAGGATTCCACATTAAAAAGATAAGTGCTGAAGGCCACAACACCTTCAGTCACACGGGGGGCCCTTTAGCGAAGCAGTGCAGAGGTCAGCAGCTGCCTCAGTCAATGAGACGAGGCTGATCTGGGTTCAGACGCTAAAGATACAGCAGAGGACACGTCCTTGTATTTACCACAGAGGTCAAACATTGTCTTTGCAGCTCTGTAAATATCTGCTCAACCTGAAAGTTTAGACACCCCCACACACACACACACCCAAGTGCTCTCTCCCGTGGAGGTTGAGTTGTTGTGACAATACGCGTGCTGCTTTGCTTTTAGGTTTGCACAGATGTGTCATATTCTTATGTCACTGGGGTTTTAAAGCACATAATCCTTCTTATATAAATGGCTTTTTTTTATACCCTGGATGGGACCTGGAGAGTGCATGAGATGAAGCTGCATCTAAATAAAACAGGAAGGCGGTGATGCATGTTGGCATGCAGCGACGACTTTCTGTGCTTCCACAATGGTGATGGTGGGGGGCGTCACTACAGCATGACACAGGATACGGACAGTTGTAGTGATGAGTCATGCTTCGAGTTGTAAGCTGCTCTAAAGCATCAAGCCGTTTCATTTAACTAAATAGTTGACGATAAAAGTTAATGCATGTTCTTAAGATATAAAATCATTTCATATTAATCTCATAGAGCTGCTGTTTCCCCACCTAAATCATTTGACCGTTTTTAACAGCCTAAAAAAGCAACACGTGACAAGACTTCAAACGCAAAGCTTGTTTTATTTAAAAAAAAAAAGTTTATTGACATCAGAAGCAATTTAAATTTTAACAATTAACAAGACGTTTTTTTTTTTTTTTTTTTTTTTGTCCGTTTGTTTGTTTTGCTAATTTTTCTTCGTCCAAGATTACAGTGGTACATAAAGATCAGTAAAACGAGTGTGATACGTCAATTCTGATAACATGTCATCGGAAATAAAAACACACAGGTAAAGATAAAGAAAAAGGAAAGATACACTCAGATCTAACTTATAACGCTTTTATGTGCTGTGCACTGCTAGCTAAGGGAAATACTGTAAGCCCACCCCTTTATACTGTACCAGGCAGGATAGTGGTCTAAAACTACCACTGGGGGAAAAGAAATAAGACTGGCAGAAAGATACAGACACAATACTTGTGTAGTGTTAACTATACAAAAAGGAAAGAAAAAAACTGTACAGCATAAAAACAACCGATATACACAGCCTTAATGTTGGCATTCTTTTTTTGTTGGTTTTGTTTCCACCCCTCAGATACTAATGAATTTTCTTTCAGTAAGTGAAGTGTGTACAAGGGGTTAAATGCTTTATAAACAAGGAGATGACCTCTACGCCCCTCACCATCTACTCATCATCATCCTCGTCGTCGTCTTCCTCTTCTTCATCCTCGTCTTCGTCGTCGTCGTCATCGTCATCCTTCTTCTCCACCTTGGCGGGGGCCTTTGCTGGGGCCGCGCCTCCGGTTTTGCCCTTGGCGCGGTAAGCTGCGATGTCCTGTGACGGACAAACGAGAAGCCGTTGAACTGGCTCTGTCGGAAAGTTTTCCCCTCGACCGTTGCGTCTAAAGTGCGGGGGGGGGGGGGGGGGGGGGGG
>JARVLU010000324.1:14790954-14802328 GCA_031762415.1 Simpsonichthys santanae
CCCCCCCCCCCCCCCCCCCCCCCCCCCGCGCGGGTGCTTGACCTGCGCGTACTTCTCCTTCCGCTGGGCCGCCTTCTTTGCGTAGGGCTGCTTGTCCTCTGCAGCGGTGGTGTTCCACATCTCGCCCAGCTTCTTGGCGACGTCTCCGATTGACAGACCAGGGCTCTCGCCTTTCACCTTGGGGCGGAACTCCGAGCAAAAGATGAAGAAAGCGGATCTGGAAAAAAGTGGATTGATCCAAATTTAGAGACAAGACGATCATCAAAGAACCGTATGGGTGTCAGAAAGCTTCAACCTGTGGTGCTTACGGGGGTCTCTTGGGGGCATTGGGGTCCTTGAACTTCTTCTTCTTGCCTCCTCTGGCTGGAACATAGCTCATCATCTCCCTCTCGTAACGCGCCTTGTCCTGCCTGGCCAGGTCCTCAAATTTGCCCTTTTCCTTGGCAGACATGGTCTGAAAGCAGAGGTAAACCACTCGTCAACACACCCTTTGTACACAAGCTCCACAATCCTACTGTACATAAGAACTGTTAGCTGACCACTTCCTGCGTCTGACTTGTCTCAACAAACACATTTAAAGGACATGGGTGTCACACTACCTTCCATCGCTCGGAGCACTTCTTGGAGAACTCGGCAAAGTTCACAGAAGCATCAGGGTGTTTCTTCTTGTGTTCTTCCCGGCAGGTCTGAACAAAATACGCATAGGAGGACATCTTCCCCCTCGGCTTAGTTGGATCCTTTCCCATCTTGATGGCAGTATCTAAAAATAAAAATAAATAAAATAATATACTGTATATATACACTTTAGATATAGATTGTGTGGACTTATTTTTACATATGGTCTTTTTCCAAATTTGTGTACTGTATTCTTCTTTTTTTGATTATTTCATGTCTTTCTTTCCGTATAATTAGACATTATAAAGATTCTAAACATTAGAAATGTTTAGAACTCAACTGTTATTTTCATATTCTCTGGGTTTTTTTTATATCTTGTGATTCTTGTGCATGATCCTTTGTAGTGAAACTCTGGCACAACAATTTCCTGCGAGATCAATAACAGTTCCATCTTATCTTAAATGCCATTGGATCCCTCAAATTTCACCCCTAGGATTAATAAACGTATCTATCTATCTTCCAATTTTAACTAGAATAATAAAAGATCACTGAAAATATCTTTAAGTCATAAATATGAATATTGTGAAAATGCTCTTGCCTTATTTACTTTTATTTGGTAGCACTGTTGTGGTCACCCACCCTTCCTGATGTCAAAACTAAATTTAGCCACCAAAAAAAAAAAAAAAAAGCCAACATAAATCTGATGCCATGAAAATGGCTTTATTTATGGACGCAACCTGTATTGCGGCCCTTACATAAAACCCAATGGTCCATGTACTGCTCTGATTATAGTAACCTAAACCTGCCTAACCTCATCAAATCACATAAACAAAGAAAAACTTGTAAAATGTGCTTTTATTGCTGCCACTTCATGGTCTATATAACTCCCAGCATAAGTTTTCCCAAAGTTCAGCCGAACAGTCACCCTCCCACTCCCCATACATTATACTTCAAAACTGTGGTTTTTGTGAAAAATAAATAAAATGTCAACTTAACCTGTCAAAACAAACTAAACCAAATAAAAGCACACAGGTGTTGTTTTTATTGTTTAATGAAGAAACAAACTTGGACACAAAAAGACAAAATTTTCATCAAAAAGTCGCTTTATTGTGGATAAAACAGTTAAAAGTGCAACGTAGCGCGAGCAAACAGTCGTCCTTGCACGCGCGTCTTTGTTTTCCGTTTATAATCATCTGCAAATAACTCTCTAAACGCGCTAAAAACCCTCTCCTGCCTGTATGATTCCCCATAAGAAACGCCGCTGAGTCCCAGGCAAGCCGCATCAACAGAAGTAGTAATAATGGCGCATAGGCTTCTGTTGAGGAAAAGGAGGTCAACAACGACGGCAATATTTCTTCTTCCATTTTGTGAGAATGCCTTCTTCATGAAAGAAAGTCCCCCTCAAATGTCTCCTCGCGCCTCCCAGCTCGCTTTGCGACGCAGCAAACACGTCCTGAACGCCGGCGATATTGGCAAAATATTTCCCCCGATTGATTCCTATTGCACTGGCCGCCTCGTATAGTAATACATTGGGTCTGTACTGAGTCTATGAGCGGGCTGCGCTGACTTGGTTTCTATGAGCGCCTAATGGCCGCTCGTCTTCATCCACTAACATGGAGAATATGGCTCCTTCTCTTTGTGTCAGCGCACAGCCATTGCAATAGAGGGCAGAGCGACCGCCTCGCTTCCGAGCCCGATTTGAACCCTTTAAACGCGTCGGAAAAATCTGTCCGCGGCGGCGTTCGAACCGCGAAAGACAGAGCTTCAATTTGCCGTCGTCACAATTTATAGTTGCCGGGTTGCTTTTCGAGAAAAGCCGGCCAGAAAAAGTTGAAGCGAACTGCGCCTCTTGTCGCTGGCTTCCCATTGCCTCGCGCTGCCTTGTTTCCTATGCGAATACAGTCAGCCATTACAGTAAAGCGCAGATCGTGAGGTAATTTTTTAACTGTCTCGTCGGGCGAGTTTCACCGAGATATTCACCGTGCGTGCGTGTTTCGAGACGGTCTGTCTTTTTCTTCGGTTTTCGTGATTTTTTCAAAGCTCCTGTTCGGATCCGCACTCTTGGCCAGTCTTCACATGACAGGCGGGTTCAGCTTCGCAGTGCACTGCAACGGCTATAGCTAACGGTGAGCCTTCTACCATTGTCGTTAACCGTGCTCGTCCGCTAGACATTTTTCACGGTTTTTTTACGCGATAACGCCAAATTGTTTCAACTCCCAGTTCGTCCCATTAAGACGACTGCAATATACAAAATTATTCGTATTTAACGAAATGCGCAGTTTTCGTCGAATTTCGTCGGGATTCATTTTTATTTCTTCCTTTTTTTTTAATGTACTGAGCGTCTAGGCAGAGAGTGATGTGATGTTACCGGTTATCTTTTTTTTTACACCCTTTTTATGAACCTCTCACAACAATAAAATGATTAACTAGCACTTCTTTGTTTCATATTCGACCCTGACAAACGCATGACTAAGATATTTCGAGTTGTTACCGTGATTCTCGACGTTATAAACACTTAAAAATGTTCGTGTGTGATACTTACCAATTGACTATAGCTGAATCTCAATGCTCTGCAATGGCTGTGTATGAGAGCCCAGTCGATACGCAGTGTCTTCAGTCTTCAGCTCGCTCAACATTACTCTCGGCGGGGCTCGCACGCCATTGGCCAGCGCCCGGGCTGCCATCGCTCTGATTGGTCGGAGGCTTTCCATTGTCCTAATAGAAGACGAGAGGCCATTGGCTGGCTTTTGTGAAACGTCACCGAAGTTTTTCGGGGCGCGTGGATACAAAAATATTTCTGCTCGAGCACGCTGGAGCTGCTAGTAGTGTAGTCTATTTGCCATAGTGTTGAATTCACTACGTTGAGCGCAGTGTACAGTAGCAGGCGAGTTAAATGAATGAGACAACGTGCGGCGCGTCTCGTCAGTGAGCGGAGGAGGATGTTAAACGTCCTGCCACCGTCTTCGACAGCTTGTACCCCATGTCGACGACCGACCACACTGTATGTTCTCATCAGCACGCGCGACTTTATTAGCAAATTATAGCTTTGTAAATGCGTTTGAGCAACATGACGCATTCACACAGAAACGACCCGAGGGTGGATTGCTCCACCTGAATGCGACAGTTGTGGGTTAGAAAGACTGTTTTTAAAGGATTTTGTCTCCTGACATGACATCTGAACAGGATTCTTGGCGTGTTTCCATTGTAAATGCAGAATCCACGATTTTCATTTTTTATTTTTATTATAGACATGCAGGAGAGTGGCTGTGCAAAACAGTATTTTCATATGCACTCTGATAAAAAATAAGCAGTTATTTTTAATATTTTGCTACTTTTTAACCAATTATTCAGCATTCAGATTAGATTAAACATACTTAATATTCCATATTGTTAATATTTGATTGAAAATATGATTTTTACCTATACTGTACTGTACGTATATTATGACAGGGATTATAAAGTGACTGCTCAGGAATGCAGTTTATAATTGGAAATGAGAGAAAATTTGTCACTTTAGCCTAGCTGAACTTATTAGCGTAATATATTTTTCCTCATGTATCTTCATACGTGCTTCCATCAACTGTTTTACAGACTCAGAGCAAAGGTCTTCTGCATCAGTTTGTAAAAATAATGTCACTTAAATAGCTCCTGATAGGCTCGTTTATGCAGTTCACTGTGTGTACAAGTAGCTCCACAGTTTATGAAGGCAGCATTTTTTTCTCCAATTATACATAAATGAGTAAACTGAGTGGAGGATTGCCCTCCAGTTTAAGAGTCCAAGGCTCAATCCCCAGCAACAACAGTGTGCAGGTGTCCCTGGTCAAAACGCTCACTGCCCATATGGTAAGTTCTCGAAAAGAGTGTAAAATATATGAGACTGTGTGGTTGAATGGGTGAGTGAGAAACATTGTAAAGCACTTTGCAGAACCTCTTCTTCTTTTGACTTTTTCCCTCTTCAGGGGTCACCACAGCGAGTCATCCTCCTCCATCTTTGTCCTCTGCTACATGAGGGTGGATCATCTGACTATGCAGCGATTTGGACATGTGTTACGTTTGTTCATGGACACATGTAAAGAGGTCTGTGATCATATCACTGATTTTTAAGGTTGGAGGACGACCACGTCCCTTCTGCTATGTTAACCTTTAAATTCCACATGTTCAACACTAAATTATAAATGTTCAACAAGGACAAAAGAAGATTAACCTTATTATAGATTTTTAAAGTATTTTTGTCACAAAATTGTACGCTAGTCCAAATTTATTTATTCCTTTCTAATACTGTAATTTGTTGTAGCATAAATAATTACAAGCTCCCATGCAGACTGAATATCAAACAATATTTTTTTTAAACATAATTTCACATTTTATTGTTTAAATTGTGTCTTACAACCTCTATGTCTGCAACTCATGCTGCTGCTTTGGCTCATATAATGAAAAGGTGCTGAAGGATCATAAATTTGCATATTTGTTTTTACCTTTGATCAACAGATGTTGAGATGCACAGAATGTGCTGTGTACCTTTGTGCAACTGCAATAAAGAGGTAAAGTGCTCGGAGGTTTTACTTTTAGCAACAGGAACGAGACCGTTTAATAATCTTTACGTAACTTATTGCTGTACTTTGAATTCATACCATGTAAGGTGCTCTTTAAAAAAAACTGTTAAATATGAGCTGATCAGAAGTTTGTACATTGAAGATGAATGCATATTTTTAGGAAGAATAAAGCACCTTGTTGTGACCTTATGACCTGACATCTAGCGCCACCATTAGACAAATAATCAGAACTGACGTAATTTATCCACTGTGGGTTGTCAACGTATTTCTTGATATGTACCTTCACATTTCTTATTTATGTATGCACATCTGGTCATACATGACTGAATTTCGTGCTGATATTTAGGTTAATATTAAGTGTATGAATGCTGTTTTCTGTGACCAGCACCAACATTTTTACAAACTTTTAGAGGTTCAGAGAAGTTTTTAAGTAAATTGTCCAGACTGGTTGAATTGTCTGCAGTTTCTGGTACAACATGCCTTTAAGACAACTTGCCTATTTTGCACAAAACATTGTAATTTAAGTTTAGAATCCTTATTGTACTCTTGAACAAACTCGTAGGGGGTGGGTGTTATAATATTGAAAATGTAAAGTGTTATTTTATTCACAGTTTGCTAAATATGCCCATATATCCATTCAGAACACCCCTACTTTGATTTGTGCATGAATATAATCAAATATTTCCCTATACTGTATGTGTTCTGTTTCCAAATAGCCAATATAGAAACAAAGAAACATGGCTGGCCCAGAGTTTATTCCTATTTTTGATTTAAGAATGAGCAGGATGAACTGATTCCAAATGCCAATCACAGCCCAGGCTCAGGCCACATGTCTGCCTGTGATGCTGCCTGTCTGTGCCTCATTTTGCATCAGGAGATGCCACGGCAGAAAGCTATAGCCGGCTCATGTTTATGCATTCTAATGAGCACTCCCTGGGAAAAATATGCAAATTCATTTTGTCATCAAGAAGAAAATAGAGGACAGGAGAGCAGCCGATACAGGAGGGGCTTAGGGGAGGAGGGCACATGCAAGAGGCGGGAATGGGTGTGTGAATTCACATGTCTGTAGTGTGTGTATGTTGGGTGGGGGTGTGTGGGGGTACAATGGTAGTGGAATCAGAGAGGACATATGTAGACTTCATCCCACCCCCAACTATCAGACCTGTCCCCTGAAAATACAGATAAAAATAGGCATGCAAAAATAAATGAATTCATAAATATTCCTTTTTTTTCCTCATTTGTTTACAACCCCAAACAAACTGTAATTTAGTATATGTGTTCTCATCTATTTAGTATAATCTGTTGTTTTTGTTTCTTGTTCTAGTTTTGGTCATTATTTTAAAAATGTGTCAGTTTGCTGCCACGGTTTAGCCTTTGATTTCCATTCAGCTCTAACAAAATTTGTGCTTGTGCCCATTTTACAAAAATAAAAATAAGATAATTTCTACTAGTATTTTATTTTTTACAGTTTTCCTTTTACTGATACAACAATAATTCTTAATAATAATAATAATAATAATAATAATAAAAATAATAATATAGTATAATCTACTTTAAAATAATTAATTTTATATTCACTAAAAATATAAATTCATACAAAGACAGTATCTCAGTATTTTAGACTTGTTACTTTTAACAAATTATGGTACTGATTCCAAGCGTGATTAAATGTGACTAAGCTGTTTTTAAGTGAAACCGGTTAGCTCTGGTTTGATGTGCTGTGCGTGCGGTAATAGGAACAATAAGCTGCCCACATTCTTCTGCAGTTCACTGAACCACCGATTGAGGGCTAGGCGGAACGTTCGTTTTAGTAACGGGGAAGAATAAGGCCGACCCACACCCGGCACTTACCGGAAGTTGAACGTTTCTGTTACGAGCTTGTCGAACGACACACATGGATCATACATGAGGATGCGACAGCTTATTATCCGCATCTTATTATAAAGCATAATTGAATGCTGTGTTCGGTATGTATATTTATTTTACTTCGTATAAGATTTAAATATGATCACGATTTTATTGTTCGGCTTTAGGCTAAGATGAAGTTAATGATAGCGGCACGCTAATGATTAGCATCATGCTATATCAGAGTTGCATGTTCGCGCTATTATAAAATTTGTATTGTGTATAAAAAGTATGCATCATGTATCTATCTCGTAGTGTCTAAATAATTATTAAAAGCATTTTTCGTAAATTAAAATAACAATGTCAAGTACTTTCAGTGTGTGCAGTTATCACAGCTAAAAGTCATGGAGGCTGCTCAAAGCGGCAAAAAGTAGCTGGGATGGAGTTTCAACACGACCCTGCATACAAATAACGTTAAGGTTGTTTTGTTTTTGACTTTAATTAATCAATAAGAAGTCTTGTTGCAGCATAGTTTATGAAAAATGCTATAAAACAATATGTTGAATATTCTTTGTCATGTAAGTGCAGTTGAATAGAAGCAAAAATGTCAATTTAATTAGTGAATTGGTTAAAGGTTTATTGTATTATCATTAAAGTTAACCTGATTTTGAGAAATATAACAGATTTTGCTGCGATATAAACACAGTAGGTTTGTGTAATAACCAAAACATCAGAGGACATGGGTGATTTTCGTCATGTGTCTGTTAATTTTGTCATCTCTTTGGAATACAAAAACGTGCTTCATTTACAGAGAAATAAAACTCACTGTCACATCTGTGTTTATGCAAAGACTTGATGAGTAGAAAACGGGTTTGAATAAAAAAATCTAGGTAAATAAAAAGACTACTTGCAACATTGCTTCTAACAAAATCAAAAATATTTAGAAATTATTTATCAGAACCTTTAAATTAACTATGACGGAAAATAACTTCCAAACCTGAAGATTCGTGTGTTTTTCCCAAATGTATATTTTCAATAACACATTTGTATTTGTTGTTTATATCTTGTACCCTTTCAGTCCTTCTGGAGGCGAGCTAGGCTGCGGGGACATGGTTTTGTTCTTTGAATGGCACCAGATAGCAGTGGAACCGAAGAATAGTCACAGCTGTGTGCCCATGACTGGTGAAGACACTGGTTTGGAGCCTTTGGCCTTGCCACTGGCGGGGTATTTGGGAAAAGTCAGTGGTGCTCTTGTTTTCCTCTCGTGGTCACCTGCGCAAAGCTGAATTGTATTTGAAAAGCTACTGTGACTGGACAGTACCAAACTAAATTTCTTAAAAAGAGAAAAAGAAAAACGGAAATCTTTACATTGTAAAAGGCGAAAGTATTTTGGTTTGCTTGACTGGTAAAAAGACTAAAAGAATGGAGACTAAATTAAGTCTTAAAGTTGTACATTACAGTGCTTTCTTCAATGTCCTAGATTTTTTTTTTGTGCCTACTTCTCAATTTATTGATCAATACATGTATGCCTTTAAAGAGAAATCTTATCCAAGCCTTATTCTTATTTGTATGCTTGATGAAGGTTCAGGAAAGAGCTGAATCACTGGAGTATTGTCCATGGTGTACTTCAAAGGGCTTCATTTATGCTCTGCGCTCTTATCACATCAACCTGCAGGAGTCCATCACGCTTTGCACCAACCCACAGGTGAATCCTGGTGTTACAAACACACACACACATTTACATTCACATTGACTTTCCTAACTGCTATTAACTTGTTCATTCACTTCCATACAGTGCCTTTTCCCTCTGGTCACCAGGCCCGTGGAGGATGTTTTGTCTAGTTTGGTTCCCGCTGTGGGGACCAAACGAAAAAATACCTTGGAATTAGAAGAGAAAGACATGAGTGGAACTCCACTTAAACGTCTACGTTCAAGCAAAGTTGTCAGTCTCGAGGTGCAACAACAGTTAGAGCATGGCTCTGTGAATCTTCTTACAAATAACCTCCATCCAACACCAAAGGCTCAAAGTGAAAATGGTGATGAAAACCACAAGAAGTGTGTGGATACAGAAACAGAAAGCTGGGATACGCTTCCAGACGAAGATGTTGCTCCTTCTACAGGCTCAGCCCCTTTGGAACACTCCCCAGACATTTTGTTGAACGGTAATGGAGTTGAGCTCTTTCACTCTCTTCCCCTTGATGTCAACGGTACATCTGAGAATGGCTTTAAGGAGGAAGGTCTTCCTGTTTTGAATGGATCCAGCAGACAGGGCCCCAGTGAGGACTTCTCAACCAGTATTGAATTTCTGATGACTCCGTGGGGTGAGCAGACGACATCCACTGAAGAGAAATCAGCGATTGCGGCATTCACTGGCTGTGGAGACGCAGATGGAATCCGTTCTGAGGATTTGTCGTATTTTTCACCTAGACCGTTGAAAGAGCTTGTATCCGTTCCAAAACAGCTGCTTTGGAAGAACAGTGACAACCTGTGTTGGCTGGATTCACTGCTTGCTGCTTTGGTGAACTGTAAAACTTTAAGAAGATGCAAACCTAAAGATGAGCCTCGTTGCTCGACTGTGTGGCAGTTGATTAAAGGATATGAAGACATTTGCGCTGGCGTCCAGGTGCACCAACAAACTGGAAGAGGTAAGTTTAAACTGATGCAGTGTGCAAGGGTGATCAAAACTTCACTTTGTTTCAGGTTATTTTATCTGGTGTTTTTGTATTTATGATATGAAAAAAGTATTCCTTTTTGTTTTTTCTATCTGTGGTTAAAGTTCATTTTTAACTTTTGTTTAAAAGAGTAAATCAGACTTGTGTTATTACTGTACAGATTAGCTGAACATTCTATAGACGTGAGTGTACAGAACAGAAAAAAACGTTTTTGTTTAAATAAGTTATTTTTGACTAGATGGTGTTGTACGGGTACCAAGTCATGTGCTGCAAAAGGCCAATGATGACCTGCAGAGTCTCAGGATGTCAGTCTTCAATCTGCTGCAGCCCAAACTGCACTGCGTTCTGGGTAAGATCATATTCACCAACCTATAATGAGCTTGCATGTTTTTAGTTCTCTCAGAAGAAGCAGAACCCAGTTTCAAGGATTAAAGTTCTGTCGCTACAACAGATTTCAGTCATTTGTAAAGATGAGAATGTGGGGCAGAAAACCAGTTTTTTGTTGCGGTGTTTTTAAATCCATCAAATTATGATGCAGGGATTAAACTGACACTGCGTTCAACAAGTAAAGTTAACCAGAGCCATAGTTTTAATGAATCGGAACAGAGCAGGGCTGGTTTCTGATTGAGACCCGGTTTGAGCAGTGCTCCCTAATTAGTGAGAGACTGCAGGTGAAAGTACCAATCATCCTAAAGTTGTGTCCTGAGCGAGCAGAGGTTCAGCTGTGAGCCCGTCTCCGCCCCAAAGCTCTCACAGGCGATCAGGATCACCGAGATCCCGCTCCACTCAAAGCAAAGACACACAACACAAATTAACCCTTCATGTACGCAGCCACCGCTGATCCCGCTCTGGCTGACACCTCCCTCACAGTGTCCCTGATCTCCTAGGGACTTTGTATTTGTGTTTAATGTTGATGTGTTTGGAGCGTCGTCATTATCTCATGTCCAACTTTCACGTATGACTAAACTCCTGGTTCATGAGAGAGAGCACTTCCTGCTTCAGTCTGTCTTTGTGAGACTCAGTGTTTCTGGTGCTGTAGTTTTTAGAATTAAACACTAAGATATTTGTTTGCTGGACCCAGATTACAAGTGATTAAAGATGTGTCTCTGTTTAACTTTATAGTTTTTCTCAAAAAAACTCACATAATTCTCACTGTCAGTTTCAAGAGTTTGTAGTTTATCATAAATATCTTCCTATTTTAATCCTACACAATATTTTATCAATAACAAGGTTTTGCTTGTTTGGCTGTGCTAAGCTAGCTCATGTTTGGAAACATATAGAAGTAACTGTATTGTGATCAATGTCATTCAATAAATGGTCATTTATGAAAAATAAATGACTACATGAGCTGAAGTCCTGTAAATATAATTCCTTTAAATGAACTAAATGGTCAGTTTAAGGGAAAAGTCTGGCAAAGAAACTGTAATTTTTACTTTGTATTGTGCAAAGTAGGGGTGCACTGATTGCAGATTTCTGGCCGATTACTGATCACGATCTCTTAAAAAGTCTGACCTGCTGATTCCAGTTTTGACCAATACTGATTTTGTTGTATAAGCAACACTGTCAGGTGTTATAAGGTCACAATGCACCTCCAATTTTCCAATATTATTGTATTGAAAAACAAACGCTTGAACAATACAAACTTGTTTTAAATGGCCATGAGGTAGTGCTCTGAAATATAAATGAAGT
>JARVLU010000324.1:14834329-14847651 GCA_031762415.1 Simpsonichthys santanae
AAAGTGTGTGTGCTGGGTGAGTGTGGTCCTTCATGATGCAGGTGGCTCTCTTCCTGCATCTGGAGGTGTAGATGTCTCTTCCATGTTGTGGTGAAGACTGCTTTACTTTCTGAATGTGCTGCCAGGAATACACAGACTTTAAGCATGTGTGTGTGCAGGCTGCAATGCCGGGGAGCTTTTTAAAGATATGTTTGTCTTGATAGAACTTGATTGTAACAATTAATTTAAGCGAGGGCAGACTGTGCGTCATCTGTTCATTGACTCATCTCTGAAAAGGCATTTCTTTTGGGTTTATGTAGCCACTGAACGCAGCAAACACTGTTTTCTCACTTACCTAACAATTCTTAATGGGTTATGTTGTACAGTATTTTAACGATAAACAAAAAATAAGAGTAGCAACCTTTGAATTTTAATGTCCAGCTTTGTTCACCAAGATTCCTATCCCAGAATCTGGTAAAGACCAGATCCTCAACACTTTAAATCCTGGAAGTGAAAGAGAGAGGAATTTCTTTTTTCCATTAGTGTGCAGTAAATAGATTGGTGTTTCTTTTAATCTCATCATCATCCTTGTCATCATCGCAGCATTGTCATTTCACTGCTGCTTTCTCACCTCTTTCTATGTTCATCAGCAAATTTTGTCTGTCATTTGTCTTTTACGAATATGTTTAATGTAATTTTCATCTGACTGCATTCAAAATGAAAGCCCCAGCTTTACATGATCTTAAACTAAGATCTTTTTTATGTTACAGAATGACAGAGATGCACGTTTTGGTCAATATTGTGCAATGTCACACCTTGAGTACTGTATTTGTTGAGGATGACACTCAGGTACTACCACATTAAAACATAGCTCAGTATTTGTACAATTGACCAAACTGTTGCCATTTTTGTGTTTTGTATAGTCAGTTAGCTGGGGCAGCCATCTTGTATTGGATTGGCTCCTAAAAGAAGTTAGTTGTAGAGACGTCATCCAGTTATTGTATCCTGAACATATTAAAATGATCATGATCTGTGGTTGGATCAAACTCCCTGGTGCAGACAGATATGGGGAAACTCAAGGATAAAATAAAGAATATCTAATTATTAAACAAAGACTCAAAACAAAAAGCTGACGTGGCAGCAGAACTTACAGGATCAGGGAGACATGGAGGAAACGGAGCATGACAGCTGTGGAAAGCACAATCCACGGACAACCAGTAAACACGACGCTGAACTTAAAGGGACACTAACGAGACATAACGATGAACACCTGGGGTGATTGGGATTGGGAGCAGCAAAATAATATAATTATGTTGATCAATCTGTTAGTGCTCAGACTGCGTTATGGGTCAGTCTCTGCTACTACCACACCAAACGTTAGATCAATATCTGTACAAATGAGTGAGCTATAGCCACTTTCTGTTTTTGTTGTTGCTTTTTAAGGTCATTATGGCAAGTACAACAGAAAACCTTTGAAAACTACGTTATTACCATACCATATAGTGTACAGAATTTCAACAATTCTTCGTAAACCTTTTTTCAAATAAACACAAGTTAGCAGCCTAAATACTCTTATACGCTGCGTACAAAAGGAAACAAGCGTATGCCTATTCTTTCTTTTTTTTTTTAACTAATTGAAGCTAATTAACAGCTGGTTGCACAAATGAGAGTGGACTTGTTCTGAGCATTAAAGTGTCTCAAAGTGAGACAGTTTATATTTAAAGCTTGTTGCTGGTTTTAGTTTTAAGGCAGTGCTTTCCAGTTTTCTAGTCTCTGCGTCACTCAATAAATTGAAATCATCAAACTTCCTCATGAGCCCCACGGTGACCTTTAGAGGCAGGATTATCATTTTCAGTGGTATAAATCCCAAACCATTGATTTATGGTCTAGAAGTAGCAGCAGATTTGATCTGAGGGACTTTTCTCTGACTCAACAGGAAAGAGACATTGATTTATGCGTCCGATCTATTTTCAGCTATTTACATTATTATTTCATTCTGTTTGTCGTCAGGAACTCTTCTGCGTGACTCACTTTTGTGTTGACGGGGGTCAGAAACTGGAGCTTTTGTCCAGATGTCAAGAACAAATGTTGAACCTTCACACTGACAGCAGTCTGTGTGTAATCAGCTCATGCCCTAAAAAGACTTCCATGTCTGCAGCGTGTGTGGGTGAAATTAGAACATCATTTCTCAATATCAGTGCAGCATCTATAATTTAATCCAACGTGTCATTTCATGCACTACAGACGTCGGGGTGGCAGCTCAGATCACTGTGTTTCAGTCTGATGTTGGCAAAAGTCAGGATTGAGTATATTTTTGAAGAGTTTCACCTCAATATTTACAATTTAGGTGTTTATTATTTTTCTAATAACATGTTAAGTAATACTTTAACATGTACTGAATAGTTGCTTCTGCCTCTTAAGGCTTGTTAAGTGTAGCAAACTGTTAAAAATGAATTCAAACAATTAATATGTTCATTTTGTAAATTATTATTCAGCATTCATGCTATTGCTTTCATGTTTTTAGTTTCTTCTGTAGGATTTCTGCAGTCAAAACACGTCTGCATACTAGGACTTCTTCTAAAAGTTCATATATCGAAACATCTGGCTTTATTGAGAAACGTGCTGATATTTACTCTGCTTAGCTTTTATACCTTTTGAATTAATTACATTTTAAAGGCTGTGGTACCTCTGTGGTCAGTGCTGTGGTGCTGTGCTCTTGGGGTTGCAGGTTCAAGCCCAGGTTGTGTCAGAGCGGATGTCCAGTGTAAAACAAAAAGGTCAAATCTTTCATGAGAGTTTTGTCTTTGCAGCAACTTTACAATAGAATCTGTCATGATGTTTGTTTTCTGTATTTATCTTTCAGAGGCCGACATCAAAGTTCATGCTCAATCATCCAGTTACCAAATCCAATAATTCTCAGTCAGGTCATCTGGACAGTTTCTTTTTTATAGACATAAGCAGTTTCTGTTTTTAGTAAAATAAAAATAACAAATAAAAATAATGGCAAAAATACTTTGTCTCGGACAGCCAGATCTCACCTCGAGGTTTCCCGGTGGACAACCAAGTGAAACAGACGTGAATTAAAGTTTTCCGTCACCGCAACAGATTTCCATCATCTGTTAAAAAAAAAAAAAAAAAAAAAAAAAATACGGGATGCAAAAAAATGTGATTTGTTGTGATCTTTTTAAAGCCATTCAATGATGATACAGAAATTAAACATAAAGAGAACCAGACCCACAGTTTGACAGACTGCAGGTGACAGCACCACTCAGTGTTTCCTGGACTATTAGGAGAACACCCTGCTATCCTAACTGAAGGTGATGGCATTTAATAATTTATTAAATGTCTATGTCTTAAACATTTGTGTTGGCACGTGACCAATTCACTGCAGCAGGGGGAGAAACCAGAACTGATACACAGTTACCCTCACCCCATTCTCCCACACCGCACCTCTACCTCCCAGGACGTTTGTATCTGAAATCTAACTTTGTATGAAATGTAAATGTGTTTGGAGCATCATCATCACAGACATGTCCAAACCGTGCACGTGACTAAACTCCAGGTCAGGGAGAGAGAGAGAGAGCGTGCACAGCCTGTTAGTGTCTCATGGTGAGAGAGGCTGCTTCTGCTGCTTTAGTTCTTAGAATTAAACAATATTAACACTAATAGATGAATGTTTATGCACCTCAGATTACAAAGAGAGTGTGTGTGTGTGTGTGTGTGTGGGGGGGGGGGGGGTGGAATCCTAAAACCTTTAGTTGTAGAAAAAGTTAAGATTGTTTTCTGCTTTAATCCCTGCCTTAAATACGCTGCAAGTGCCTCTTTTGCAAAGTCTGATGACAAGAAAGAGGAAGAGGAGAACGAGGAAGTTCCACTCCAGCGGCTCCTGAAAGAGTCGGCCACTCAGGGACTTGGAAACCTTTTTTTTTTTTGTTGAGACGTTTCGTCCTTCATCCAAAGGACTTCATCTCGGACTGATGAAATCACCTTGGACTGATGAAGTCCTTTGGACTAAGGATGAAACGTATCATTGAAAAAGAAACTGTCCAGATGACCTGACTGAACTTTTTTTTTTCTGGACTATTGAGCTTGAACTTTGATATAGTTCAATGTACAGTACTTATTAAATTATTGTACACTTTTCTTGAGATATTTTACCTTTTTTATTGTAAAGGTTGTGAACTACCTTAAATGTTGGTGGACAACAGATGCAGTCAAGAGGCTGTCCACTGGACAACCTGGACATTTTCCTTACGTCTACCCATTTATTCTTGTTTCAGTGGTGTTTGTGTTCATTTCAGTCTGTTTTCTCTTGGTTCCAGCTCCTGCATCTGTTCTCAGTTAATTATTACTTCCAGATGTTTTCTATTATAATCAGGCCCTGTGATTGGTCAATGATTGACTTGAACCTGATTTTGATGCATCGTTATATTTTTTTAACAGTGTCAGGTTTAAGAAATCTTATTGATCTGTTTCCCTCAGGGAGTTCCTGTTGTTCTCCTCCTTCACGAGCTGTCAGAATATGAAGGAGATTGGAGTGTCCTTCCTGCGCTTCCACGGTGAGTGACGAGCACGTACTGCACGAGGTGGTGACAAACAAGTCAATGAAGTCAAATTCTAGAAAAGTGCCCATAATGAAGCTGTAACGATTCCTCCCAACAAAAGACTTCCTGTGAATTGTTCGCAGCCTGTCAGCTGTTTACGGGGGGTCGGCGTCCTGGTTTCTTTTCACAGAAGAAGAAACCACCGTCACGCTGTCTGCTCTGCTCCAAATCTTTTACAGATTTTCAGGTCGAGAGGTGAGAGGTACAGGTGTATTCAGTCCTGTGAACATATTCCCAACAGCTCAGATTATTTTCTTTTGGCTAAACAGTATTTTTATTTATAAGGATTTGATGCGCATATAAGCAGCACTGGCAAAAAAAAGTTATTTTCTTTCTCACTTTGCTGCTCACAGGAATGGTTTTTGGGTAAGCGTCTCCATGACAACAAGGCCTCCATCATTCACCACTATGCCTTCTCTGAGGACCCCAGCTCTTTTGGGTACCCTGACCCTGCAGCAGGCTGGGCTCTTAGTGCTCCCCTTTGTAAAAGGTGAGAATGTTTCAGTGCAAATAAATAACTCATTTTTATTATCTTCTTTTAATCAAACTTGTTTTAATGAATGACATTTTTTTTAAAAACAGAGACATTAATTCAAATAAAGAAGTTTATTTATACTCATAAAACACTGTTCTTACGTAAACGAATCATTAAAGTTAGATATTAGTCTTGTATTTACTTTGGGATTAATTAACACCATTACTCTTTAAAAAAAAACAATAAAATCCAGTCTTTAGCATCACTTTTACTTTGAAGTTTTGACATCAGGAGCTTTTGTTTGCGCTCATGGAAAACACTCCTGCAATGTTGACTCTCTAGTTAGCTTCAGTTAATGCCGTGTCCACTTTTAGCTGCTTGCTCTTTATCGTTTGTGTTTTAGACTCGCTGAAAGGATCCAGTATGAGAGTCCCAAGTCAGATTTCACCATTGATGTGACACATGAGGTACTTTCAAACATTTACAGGAGCTTTGTGAGTCTCCAACATGTTTCATATGATTTGTTAAGACTTTATTGTTTTCCTCAAATACAACTGTCTCAGACAGAGTGATGACTGATATTTAGCTGAAACAGTTCAGATGCTTGTTAATACGTCAGTTGTTATTCTGTCAGCATAAACTGCTTCCCAAGTAAAAAAAAAAACTTTAAACACCTTGAGGGAATGCATGTCACTCGCCCCTTTTTTTAAATATGTTTTATAAAGAAACTGTTATAAATAACAGATATAAAGCCATTTTGGTCAAACTGTGTGACATTTTGTGTGTTTGGATATTTCTGATGGTAAAGAATGGATTAGTTTACCTTACTAATCCTTGTTTATTTAATGTTTTTGGATTTGTTCTATTAAAAGTAAATTAAAGTCAAAACTAATGAGTGTTGTACTTCTAATTAATGCTGCTTCTCCACCTTTTTATGAACTTGTATAATTGATATTCAGAGCAGGAATTTAAATTCTGAGCCACGTCTTGTTTGAAATATTCAAATGACTCTCAGGCGACTTCAAGAACGTGAGTTTGTGTGGATGAAAAAATAAATAAAAAAGAAGCATTTATCTGATTTTTTTTTTTTTTGTAAGTGAAAACATTACGTCAAAATCTAATCTTGTTGTTTCTGCAGCAAAACTAAAAGGACCACATTTGTCTTCATGTTTGTCTCCTGTGTGTTTGTGTGTTTTCTTAATTTTTAGATTGCTTTATATGTTTGGGAGAACGGAAACGGACCAAAGTTGACAGCAGTCCCGGAGTTTTGTACAAATCCGAGAGATGACTGCGCAACCACGTTTACAACTTACCTGCCCGACTGTGTATGGAGAATTCTGATTTAGTACTTGAATCAATACAAATTATAATTTTATTAAGCTATTTTTTACATCAAAATAAGTGAGCAGCTAAAGATACCTTATGTCTGGATATAAAACACATTGACACAGTTTTAGTACAACTCACAGACAAAAATCCATGTGGCTCCATGTAGCTTGTCACCATATTTTTTGGACTATAAGGCACACCAGATTATAAGGCGCATTAAGCGAAACAAAACAGTCAGATAAGTCGAACTTTATTCAACTCATTCACAATAACTCTCATCATTGTTCAGTTGTACCTCATAAAATCGCTTCGAGGTCAGTAAGCACAACCAGGATTAATAAAAAAGGTGCACCGGATTATAAGGCTCACTGACGATTTTTGAGAAAATTAAAGGATTTTAAGTGTGCCTTATAGTCCAAAAAATATGATACATAAATGACAGCATCATCTGTGCATGTTTGGTACTGAGCATCTTTCAACTGTTGGAGAAAAACATTCTCGTTTACATTGTTTTCCCACAAGAACCACACTCAGTGGCAGGAGAAGATTTTTTTTTTTTGACTGGCATTTTACTTGCACTTGATTTTCAGGACAGTTTACATAAATATACATAAATGTACACACATGAAGACCATTCACACAAATCTGCCTCCAGCTGTCTTCTCTGCTTGCTTTTATACCCTTATCAGTTCAGCCGAGTTCACAGAGCTCAGGAGGTGTTTTTGGCTGCATGCTTCGGTCTTTTCATCCAGCGCTCTCTGTTAACCCCAACATATGGTTCATGGGCAGAGATAAGATAGTGTCGTGGGAGATGGTTTAGATTACCGTACGTCTTGAGCTTCTTGTTCTCAGCCATAGTAATAAAAACATCCATAACCTTTGATTAAGAATTATCTGACAACTTTCAGGTACATCATTAAAATTCTAGTAAAAGAAGATGATCCTAAAATGGAACCTTGCGGAACACCAATTTTACACTTTTAGAAAGTTGATTTATGTATTTCATTTCTAAAAATTAAATAAAATAATTTAAAAAGGCATATTGCCTGCTACCTTGCATGCTAAAATGTTTGGCGATGATCTTTCACGTTCTGTTCATTTATTGGGAGGACTTTCAGCTACTACTATACAACGTTTTAGATCAGTATCTGTACATTTGATTGTTATACCAACTTATGTGTTGGCTTATGTTGTTAGCTGTGGTGGCCATCTTGAATTAGGTGAACTCCAAAAGTTTGAGTTGTTAGATGTTCCTCTAATAATCATTTTCTGATGGTTCTATTGAAATCTGCCCCATGGATCATATCATGTTTTACTAAAAACAAACAAACCCAGACACTCAGAGTGGCAATCCCATAATCACCCACCTTTCATGGCAGTGGGTGATAAATATGACCGTACCTTTAAGGAGCTTCTTTGAGAAGAAATGAAACTTTAAGAAATGTATTCTTATTTTTCAGCATTGTCCCGTAAAACACAAATACCAATAATAAAAACAATGATGAATGGCAGTGGTCTCATGAGAATGCCATGAACAACAGCGTAGGCACAGAAGGATTCTTTTAACATTCATAAAAACAAACATTTATTTCCAATATCATGGAATGAGTTCTCCTTATTTAGCTCTAAGCCTTGGTGTTTAAATGTTAGATAATTCCCCATTGTTATGTTCTGTCCAAAACAAGACTTGTACTTATTTAAAAAACGATTTAGATAGAATAAAAGCAACTGTGATTCTTGTTTGGCATTCATAAAAAACCCCTCTTTTTTTACACAGAATCAAATTTAACTGTTCTGTCTTCCCCGTGAGCATCTTTATGCCATAGCTGCCCGGTTTAATTAAGATCCAAACACTGAGTGAGTAACACACGTTGTTACACAGAAATACAAATTTCTGAGATCTGTAGGGCTGAAAGAATAAGTGGACTCTGAATAAAAGCTAAAAGATAGTGGAGCAGAAAATCAATGCAGCAGATGAATCAGATCAGAGCAAACACAACTCAGCTCTGAGTAAGACATTTCAGACGAAAGGATAATTAAAACTTTCAGAACAACAGGTGAACGCTGAGCTGAAACACAATAAATTCTTCAGTCTGATACATGATTTATTCACAGTGTTACTAGAAAGAATTGTAGTTAGAAAATGTAATTGTCAGTCAGCTGGTTGAGGCCAGTTACAGCCCACCTACAAGTTTATTTAAAAAAAAGAGACTTTATAGTTAAGAACACACTCTGGCTGTGATCATTTCAAAATCTCTTGGGTGGGGCGTTGTGATTTATTCATCACAAATCAAAGTACAAATCCAGCCTATTCTCCCTGTTGGAAGCAGAATTTAGTGGATTTCCTGGTTTTACTTATAAATTCTGCTTCATTTGTTTCCATTTCCTCCAGTCAGGACAAAGATTAAAGATTTTAGAAATGCCCGCATGCAGTGGTGTAATTTCTCCTCGAATGTGTCGGTATAGTAATTCATCAAAATATCCCTTTAAACTCAGCGATACATACGTAGACGCCTGCATTCATATGTGCTTTTCTTTCATTTTTAAGCCACAATGTACACACTTTGTTTCTTTATTATTTTTTTCCCCCAGGGCAAGCCAATCTCAAAGAGGAATTTATTTGTTGCAGTGAAAACCTGTGAAAAATTCCACTCACAGCGAGGTGTGTACCGTATTACGACTTTTTTTCAGCCAGTCTGTCAGAAATGATTTAAAGATATTGATGCATTAAAATAGGAAGAGGAATAGGACAGATTAGGTAAGAGCTATCAGAACAGTTATCCATTATTGTAAAGCAACAAAAGTTTTTTTGAAAACTTTCCAGTGAGGGTCCTCCAGCTGGTGTACTAAGAGTAAAGCATCCTGAGACCATTCTTGTTTGAGCTTGCTTCTTAGCTAAGGGAAAGGACTCACTCACAGTTTTGCCTAAGAACACGGCCATGAATAAAAAATGGTACTTAAATAACTAATGGGTAAAACTTCTCCCAACCAATACTTTTTCCAGCATGATGTATAGTTAAGGCTAAAGTGGCTTTGGGAACAAAACATCCAGATTTTGGATTCAAGGGCAGGAAACTCTCCAGATCGAAATCCCATTAGGAAACCATGGTCACGCCTCAAGAGGTGGGTGGTCAAATGAAAGCCCACAGATTTTGACAAACTTGAAGCATTGATAAAGCAGAACAGGCTGCAGTCAGTTAAGATTTGGCCCAGAAGTTGATTAACAGCATGCCAGGGCAAGTTGCAGAGCTCTTGGGGAATAAAAAAAATGGGTCAACGCTACAGATATTGACGCTTTACATACACTCAATAACTATGTTTACATGGACATAAGTAATCGGATTAAACGGCCATTCGGAATAAAAATGCGTCATGTAAATGCCCCATTCGGATCATTCTTTGCTGATTCAGCTCGAGCCGAATGAATTTGTCATCTGAATGAGAGGGGTGGTTTATGCCAATTCATAATCTGAACGGTGCGCATGTAAACACTTAATCTGATCATTTGATTACGATCGTGGAAAACTGACCTGACTGCACATATGCGACCTGTCAACCTCACGTATTTCCACTTGGCTAGATGCTAATATGTTGGGGAAGCAAAACTGGTCGGTGAGCGATATAACATTTCTACTAGAAACTTTTAAAGAGCTCAAAATTATCTGTATTACCTGTAGCTCAGTCAGGGAGTGCAGTAATGTCGCCACTGTCATTAAAATCTGGCACGGGTCCATTTTGGGCACTCAGGTTTGTTTACATTCATCCTGGAAGTAGAACAGAAGTAGAACGTCTTCATCTGTGTTTTTTTTTTTTAAGGAAAGTTTACCACTTTGCGCATGTCAGTACTTCTATTCTGAAAAATACTCGCTGCATGTAAACACTCATCATGAATGGATTGTGCCCATGTAAACGACACATTTGGATTATTTTATCTGAATGCTTTTAATCTGATAAAATAATTTTGCGCATGTAAATATAGCTATTGTGACTGTCAATATAAACCTTTGAAAGTTATAAAGGTATAATGCTTGTAATAATGCTTCAGTATATCAATAGAAACATCCAGCAAAAAGCAAGCACATGCAGCAAACTTTGTGAAAAAATTATTTATGAATTTCAAAGAATCATATGCTACCATTAGGGCAGTGTCCTTTTCTCTGGGGGTTCAGAGTTATATCAGCAGATTGAAGTCCAGCCTCTTTTTGTGTGACTTAAATCAGTGTAGCTTTTTAGAGTACATCTGGTTTCTGTTCTGCCTGCAAAACAGACCCTGTCTCCTAATAAAACGAGTACAGTATGTCTTAAAAAGAGAGGAGAGCTAAACGATGACATGGGAATGCATGAGAAACTCTTGTTTCTAACAAGAACGCACACAGATTCATGTTGAAAAACTGCAACAATTACTTTCTCCTGTACCCCAGAATTGTGGTGACATAGTGGTCCAAATCAACCTCTTGCAGTTTTTGCTTTAGGTGTTGCTGGACCCAGAATGTTTAGATTTTTCCAAAACATGACTAAGTTGTCTGTAAAGACATTTTTTATATCCATATCAGTTTTAATGAAAGTCAAATGATTTAACAACATTAATTAGTATGCTTTTACTTGTATTTTGGAAACTTTTCTGTGTTGCAAGAATTATTTGGTTCAAATCCCGGACGAGCCCCCCAGTTTGTTCCAGACAGCTCAAAACCACAACAAATACAGAAGACAGCACACATTATATTTTATTTTGAACTTAACTCGGTAAAACAGATTTAAAGAACGTGTCTGTGTGTAGGTATGAGTTAAATGATGCTGAAAACCAAATCAAAGATTGTGGCTCAGATGGGGAACAAAGAATATTTGAAGTCATCGGAGACTGAGTAGTCAACTTTTATGTTGGAAACACTGGACCTAGAAGATCCAAATGACTCGCCACATTCAAAGGGTTGTGTTAATATGTTCCCTGGTCCAGTTTCCAGCACCAGTTTGCAATTTCCATATTCTGACAGCAAAATGATAAAGAGGGCAAGAATAAAACCTTCCCTCGTTTGCCCTCACCTCCTCTTTATGTAGCACATGTAGTAAACCAGGCTGCTTATCATTCAGCCCCAGTAAACCAGTCAGGTGGAAACTACCTGTTGAAATTTACAACCTCATCTAAACTGTCTGCTGAAATTACCACAGCCAGCACCATTATCCAAAACACTGATGTTTGTTTTAAGGGTCAGAATGAGCCAGCAGATATGAACGGGCTGTTTTAGAGCAATTAGCACAATCACAAGCAGAATGAGGAGTGTGTCATTAACTTTTACTGAGATTCGGTTCAAACTCTGCTCATTAGTATTGCATAGCAGGGTGTCATGATGTCCTTTCCACTTTCTTTTAATCAATGGATGTGTTTAAGAATAAATTAATGCCAGATTGGACCCAGTTGTCATAGCTCAACGTTAATTTTGCCTGATTAAACTGTAATTGGAAGTCATTGTCTTGTTTTTTTTTTACTGTAGATGCTGCTATCCTCCACATAAATATGCAGTGGGGGAGAGCGTCATCTATTCTTCCCTCAATTACAAGCATGATTTGATGGCATGACCCTTTCAATTAGATGCTTTAAGGGTTTTAATTATGAGCTGGGAACCATTAAATGGGGTTTCGGTCAAAAGAGCTCTGTTTAGTTCAAAGATGATGTGGGTATTGTTTAAGGTTAAATGTTATGTTCTCAACCTTGCACCCTTTGACCTCTTCCTTATTATGTCCTCACAGTACCAGTTGTGAAGTCAACCTGGGAGAAGGATGCTGGGATTTTAGAGTACTATAGTGATGTCAGTGATGCCTCTATCCCCACAATAAACCTGGGAGTGCCTAATACTGAGAGAGGTGAGATTACCGACAGCATACATTGACTCTTTCAGAACAATAGTGTTATGGTCCTGAGATGTCCAGGAGTAAACGACAGGATGCACAACATGATGATTGTGCAATTAGACAAGACTTAAATCACAGATCACCTGAACAGAATAGTAAACTGAGAGCCTCAGCTAAACCAAACAAAAAGAGGGAGAAGCCCCGAACCAGCCAGCTGTTGACCGTCGGATTCGAGCCGCTCCCCTCACCCTATGATGGGGAATAACCCTACTGCCAAAAAAAACAACAAAAACGCAGTGATGGCCAGTAACTCCCAGTCCTAACAACAATCAACTCAACCAAATCAGAGACAAGGTGCAACTGCAGGTATCTCCTACAGGAGCAGAAGCGAGGCTGGAGAGAAAAGCCAGCAACCATCAGCGTCTCTCCTCAGACCTCCCTCACTAAACGTATTTATTTTGTTTCTTGTGCCAACTTCTAGATCAGTTCAACTCAGAAAAAAAAGATGCATGAAAATCAGTTCAAATACACTCGAGAACAACTTTACCAACATCATGAAGTGCACATGTCAACCTCAGGTAGTCCTTTCAGACAGCATCTTCCAATACTGGACTCAGATGTGACAGTAAGGAGTTGGTAAACAAGCAGGCAAAGGTCAGAGGATCAAAACTCACAACCAGGATCAAATGGAGTCAGTGAGATGAGAGAGCTGGAAAACTAAATGTCAAGGTCAAAAGATGAAGATGATACGGCAGAAAGTAAACAGTGGAAAGGTGTCAGTAAAGTCCAAAGGGGCTGCTGAGGAAAATCAAAGAATGATTCACGGGAACTCATTAAAACCGACTGTTCTCCCTAAGTTTTCCTGTTGGAACCCTGACTGTGGTGTTTAAAATAGTAGAAACCTTTTATAGTCTCCTGAAGACCAAGGTATGGCACTCAATCCATTCATTTTATGATATAAATGCAAGACGACTGAGAGCATGGCAACCAATACTGAAGTCAATCTTTTCTCTTGTGAAAGGTGATGGTTGTTTGTGTTGATGAACAACCGATCAACACTGACGTCTTGTATTTCTGGCGGGGGGGGG
>JARVLU010000324.1:14885197-14895918 GCA_031762415.1 Simpsonichthys santanae
CACGTTTTTTCAATGTAAAACAACTTCTAACGGCCGTATTAATGTTTCTAAATGTGTTTTAATGTGTTTCCAAGCAGCTAACTAACAAAATAACCTAAAAAAAATAAAAAAATGCTAAAACGCTGCAAAAAAAGTCTGCACGGGTTGATGACGTCACTGGGGCGCGCCGGCCGTATACGCGAAACGTCGTAAAGCAAGTCCGCCGTAAACCGAGGACAACCTGTACACGAATACTCTAGCATCTGGGGGAGCAGCAGATGGTGGGAGTTCAGGGCAATGCTCAAGGGCCCAGAGGGCAGGTGTGGGTGCTTCACCTTTCCCACCCAAATTTGTATGCTACAATCAGGGGGATTTCAACCACTGGTCTTCTGATCACAGGCTCGCCTTCTCTAATCTCTGCACCAGCACAGTTACCTAATATATGGTGGCCCTAAGGTGTAAATGAACTAAATTAAAAAAAAAACTAATGGCTCCAAAGTGACATACTCCAGCATCCACCCCAATCAACCCCACCAGGGACTGATTTTACGTCTATGGGGTTCACAAAACACATGTGGTCTAGATAAACAAACTCCCACGAACTCTGCAAGAGGAAAGGTCTGCTTCACTGTTCTGTAACCCCCAAGAGCCTGTTTGACAAACTGTCAGCGCCTGGTTTCCAGCACTCTTTAAACTTTACCAGAGAGGCTCTGGTAAAGACTCTGCTCTCCTTTGTTGAAGACCAAGACTTTTACACAGGTCTGCTATTTAGCAGGCATTGTCCTGATCCTTAGTGGACGACAACGAAGAGAACCACACAGCGTTCAGAACTTTCAACGCCTCATGGTGAATCTGATAATTCTCATTCAGGTCATTTTTTGATTCCTGGATTATTGAGTATGAACTTTCTTCTCATGGTGAATCTCATCCACATGGACCAGGTGAACAGATTCATGGTCCACCCGAATCCACCATCTCTACCTTTTCAGTTGCGGATCATCAAGTGCTCATTCTACAACGCAACAACACCTTTAATCACAGGACATTACTGCAATGTTCAGAAAAAAACAATGAGAAAACGCTTCAGAATAAGCCATTTTTGAACATCTCTCTATAAACATTCCTAAGAAAACACCACTTTCTTTGTTTTAATTTTAGGGTCCACTTCAATAATCTTATAGTTTGAAATGACAAGTGACTTTTACTACATTTTTTTCTTTTACAAAAGCAAAGGAAAAGATACTCTGAATGGAAAGGAGAAACCCAGCAACAGGGAACCAAATCTCTCCATGTGCTTTGTGAACAATATTTCGAAGAAACGTATTTTGATTGTTACTTGATGGAAGCACATTTGCCTTCTAGCTTTGGGAGTTTAGAGGAAGTGAAGGGGAAAGTTAATCTCACAGCTGTCTGTTGCAAACGCCAGACACCAGTTCAGTGGATTTCTCAGTGAACCATGAGGGACAAATCTTTAATCTGAGGGGTCAAATCATATAAAAACCAAGAGCCAAGACAAGATGTTTTATAACCAGACTCTTGTGCTACGTGTGCACCTTTGGACACACAAAAATTTACGATCCACCTAAACTAACCCCAGATCTAACTTTAAAAAAAAAAAAAAAAAATTAAACTGAATTGTTTTGGGCTCTCTCTGTTCCCACTATCCACCTTGACTTTTCTTTTTCTTGAAATCTCCATGCCTGAATCAAACACCACTGAAAACAATGAACTGATTATGGTCTTTTTGTCCCCATCACTGTATTGTTTTGGTTCAAAGAACAAAATTTTACTTGAAATTGGGTGTCAACTCTTTCAATAGCACCACAAAACACCACTTTTTAAATTTGTCACTTGAATAGGAGAGGAGAGAAACAACGGTCTTTTTATTGGTTCATGGCTTAGGGCCCTGACAAGTTCCTATTTTTCACCTACGTTACAACTGATTTATTCTTACATGCTCTTCTGCACCCGAGCTTGTGAGAAGATTTCTGTTCTGGGAGGTAATGTCAAACAGCAACAAACTCCAAATAGAGCTGCTAGATGGAGGTGCTTGAATATGTTTGTTTCCAAGCTCAGATTCTAATTTTTAACCAGCAGCATTTCTATGTACAGTTTATTTTGAATACGTATTTCAAATCCTCGAAAACATCTTTATTCATTGACACAAACAATCTGCTCATTTTTCAAACAGCTTTTTAAAAAAAAGTCTGATTTAGGTGACAAATTTGATTCCTTGGTAAAATAAATGAAAACACATTTTAAAATGAAAGCAGGTTTGCTTGAAAATGTTTTAAACAAAGATCTTGCACAGTCTGTTAGCACTCAAAGTCCGTGTGGTGGCCATCTTGAATCGGCTTGACTCCAAAGGTTAATCATTTGTAGATGTAGTGTACATCAAATCATTACATTAAGAGAGTTTCATGAAAGATTTTTCTTAGAAACAGACAAACACACACAGACGGACGTGCATTACACTACTGTGTTCCTTTTATGGCGATAATGAAATAGCCATTAGTAATAAAACTGTTGTCACATTGCTGTAAATAGAAGGTTATATATACCCTGATGCATGCTCGATAATCCAGGTCTGACCCAAGTCAGACTGAGGAAGTCTTTTGGACAAAAGATGAAACGTTACTACTTTTATGTTTTTTGTTTTTGAATGTCCCGATGACCAGACATAGCTTTTTTTTTTTTTTTTTTAGAAGGTTGTATATACACCTTCTTTTTATTTTTTATTATATAAAATATTAAGACTAAACCACTTTCAAACTAGAACAGCTGCATTTCCTGTGATTATGCAAACGCTGAAGGACCGCAGAAGATTGTTGAAGAAGCTATAAATGAGTTGTTAAAGCGACAAGGAGCAAATTAATAGCTGACATTATTATAAGATGAGCTAGAAGCAAAGAGTAGTAGTGATCTAACTGAATTAAGACTAACTGAAAAGTCAAGTTTGAAAGTTGCAGAACAGATAAAGCTAAAAGTAGCAAAAGGCTATAATAAAAAGCTTAAATTAGCTAAAGGCTTGCCAAAAAAAAAACAATGGAATATAAAAATTAAAAGTAGAAAAGCTTTACACAAATATTAGTGAAATATGTGGAAAAAGAAGAGTTTTCCCAAATATCAGTTGATGCATCTGTCACTCAGCTGCTCACATTTTCTAAATCATTTAATCAAAACAGTTTCTCTGACCAGATTTTACACATTGTGATTCTCTGAATGAACCTCTTCCATGTGCGTGTCCATATATTTATCATTGAAAATGGAATCCACAGCAGCTGGTGACAGCTGATCCCTGGTGAACGTTTACTTGGCTTCGCGAGCGCTGTGTGTCAGCTAGCAGGAGCCTCTCTCGTGCCTCTGAGCCATCTGATGCTTTCACTGAGCATAAAACTGTTTAACTGGGGGGTAGGAATTTTTACCCTTTCACTTTCCTGTCATTTGATAGAGATATATTCTCATAAGAATCTAAATATGTCATAATGTGTTGTGAGATATGTTGTGTTAAAAAAGAAAGTAAAGCTTACATTTGTCTGGAAATTGAAAAGTTTAGAGGGACTGATGGTTTTATTTCATCCATTCATTTATTTCTCTCCTGTCCTACTCAGGTAGCAGGTTGACAGACAAGAGATGGGGTGGGGTTCGCCATGGATAGGCCAGCCATCAATCAGGCATCAAAGTATAATGTTAATTTTCAAAGCATATTAAGGTTCAAGGCGACTTTATTGTCGTTCGCATCACATGTGGTACATGAGGTGGAACAAAATTGTGTACTCAAGGTCCCAGTTATGCTCAAAAATAGCAAAATGTAAAGTATACTAAAAAGGAAATAGTATACTAGGATCTAAGATACAAACAATAATAATACTGTATAATATGGTGTATTAAACAGCAGCCTCAGCATGAGTCTGTTGTGAGCAGATGGGCAAAAAATCAGCAGCATAGAGAATCAGCAGCACAAATAAAGTGTCAAATGACCATTTAAAGTGGCATTACAGTGATTATCCTGGTTAGGGATTTATGTGTCTAACAGCTTCAGGGTAGAAGCTGTTCCTCAGTCTAGTGGTTAATGCTCCTCAACCTCCTTCCTGAGGGGAACGGGGCAAAAAGTGTGTGCTGGGTGAGTGGGGTCCTTCATGATGCAGGTGGCTCTCTTTCTGCATCTAGATGTGTAGATAGATGACTGTGATGGTGTGGAGACTGACTCCAACAGATTTCTGTGCAGCCTTCACCACTCTCTGCAAAGCTTTTCTCTCCAGGTGAGCAGCTCCCGTGCCACACGCTGAAGCTCTCCGACTAATTGCACATGTTGACCTTAATGTTTTTTCTCTGTTCTACTACAAGTTGTTGTATGTGACATGTGAATACTCCTAATTACTTAAAGATGTGTATATGTCTGTTACATTTTTCACTTATGGACTGCCATTATTTTACCAGCGCAATGCATTCTGGGGGGATGACCTATCGAAGATGAAACTAAAATGCAAGTGGTCAAGAATTTAATGTTATTTCTGTGAAAAATAGTATTTAATCCCAAATATGTTAAGGAATAAAGTAAACTTTTTGATCCAGAAGCTGAAAGGGAAATTCCCGGGTTAAATTTTAGAAGGTGCTTTGTGAATTCCTGCTTTATTTTTGTTTTCCAGAGTTCTTAAAGTGCCCATTTAAGTCATATCTAAGTGTTTAACTTGTCTTGAACTACATGTCTCCTGCTCACATTCAGGTTGAGCAAGTATAGTAAAAAACTACAAAGTAATAATACAAAATTAAAAATAGTAATTCAATTGGTATTCTTTGCAGTACTGTACTTTAGAGTTCGGCCTCATGCTTAAATTTTGCCTCAGTTGGCTTCTTAATCTCAACATGTCATTTATGTTTTGTTTTATGATGTTTTTAGGATGGCACGGTGGAACAGTTGTTAGAGCTGCTGCCTCTTAGTGAGAAGGTTGCTGGATTGAATCCCAGCTGGGGTGGCCATTCTTTAACTTTAGATCATTACCCTTAACTTATGACTATAAAAACTCCTCACTTAAATTTAAGTTTTTATTGACCAAGTCTCTCATCATCTTTCCCTATAAACAAGCTGTTTTGGGGACTCTGCTTTATTTATTTGCAGAAAAAAAATCAACAGCTGTAATATTGGTCACTTTAATATTAATGAGAATCAAATCCATTGAGTGTAGTGAAGAGCAGTCCGTTGTAGTATTTGATTACAAAAAATGTAATAAGGTCTGGAAAAATACAAACCAAAGTGATGACTTTTTCTGATGAATTTTGCAGATAATTTTAGTATTTAATATCATAAGTTATTGTTTGTAAAAATAACCTTTTCATATTTTCCAACATTCTTCTCTGCATCATGATTTTTTAAGCTTTCAGACATGTTAAATGGGAGCTGTGTGTGTGCATGTGTATATGTGTACGTGGATAGGTGTGTGCACATTGGGTATAAACTCATGTTTTTATTTTGTGTGTGTTCAGCCAAAGCATGCATTTGCAGATGTGGGTTTGTTTTGCAAGGGGTTCTGTGTGTTCAAATGTGAGTGCATGTGTAGGTATATGTACCTGTATATGGATGCACAGACTCATATTGGTGTTGATGTTGATACACCCTGTGTAGTGTGCGATGGTTTTGACATGTCTGGAATTAATCGATAAAGTAAATAAATTAATTAAAAAATTGTTACATTTTTCACATTATATGACACTTTACACAAATACTATTGTATTATCAGTGTCACTGTAATGTCTTTTTGACTAACACAGTTGGAGTTTACTTGCACGTTTTTTTTTTTTTTTTTAATAATCAGACAATCTGCATTAATAACACAAATAAAACTCATGGTTTTCTCAGGAAAGTCTTGGATTCAGTGAAAATAAACAAATTATACCACAGCAGGGTTTTTTTTTATGCAATCTGATCTATTTGTAGCCTTAATGTTTTAATTTTTGTCCTCATTGTAATGTTCTCTTTTGTGAGCCAGCAGGATGTTTATATATTTTGAGATCAACTTAATTTTCCTTTCACTTTTAGGCTTTAAAGGATCATTCTTGAAAAAAAATGGGCACAAGAGAAAAATGTGGTAAATAAATGAAAAAAAAAAAAAAAACTGTGTATAGTTGAGAAATCATATTGGTTTAGACAATAGACTGTTAATTAGGAGTGTGCAAAGTTATATTAAATGAGTACATATTGGCAACAAATATAAAAAAATCCATCCATCCATCCATCCATCCATCCATCCATCCATCATCCTGGCTAGCTAATTGGTCAGACTAGACCCAGCTAGCTTTAGCACAGTTATGCTGGTTATTAAAATCTTTGTCCTTTTGAGCTCAACCCCAACAAATTTTTAAAGCAGCAATGATTCAAATGTATTTCAAAGTGTTGGCTTTAAAAAGTCTGTCAAAGAAAGTGCTACAAATTCCGCCCCCCCCCCCCCCCCACACACACACACACACACACACACATTGTTACTCTGTCACACAAGAAATGTGGGTGTTGGCATTGCTTTGTCTCTGTGCTTTTCTTTGTCCCTCGATTGAAGTCCCCCCTGGTCAATTTGAGCAAGTATTCATTCTGCTAAAATGAAAACTTTATAAATTTTAGCTGCATGTTTGAAGTAAAAAAAATGTTTTCAGATAGAGTACAAGTTTCAGAGAAAGCTCAGCACATAAATATAAAAAAAATCACCTATTTTTGCAATACGCTGAGGAGAAATCATGCAGGTTTTGTGGCAAGTAATGAAACAGAAACATGTTTTTACATCATTAAGGCACATAAAACCTGACATATGACTACCGGTACTGTTGCAGACAAACGTGTGTCTTGAACTTAGTGCATCTAGTCACTGGGATTCATTTTTCTACTCCTCAAGGCAGAACGGCTCCAACTTTGAGCTGAATGAGATCAACTGGTGCAATCTTTGAATCATCACGAAGATTCTTATCAAATTGAGCTTTGGGCCTTGAGCTACTCGTCCTGACATTTAAATGCACTTCTCCTAAACTACCTGAGTGTTGCTTCAGTGGCATCCTCAAGGTCATTGGCATTCTGAACCATCAATCTCCTCCGGTCTCTGGAAGACTGATGCAGGTTTTCTTAAAATAAAATAAAAATGCCTCTGGTTATATCACTATTCCATTTATTATGACAAAACATCACATCCTTTTGATGAAAAACAACATATTGTTCTTACTGCAGTATGTGCTATGATGTCATCATTGTATGTTCCCATGTATGATGAAATTGGTTCTCTGCATCGCACCTGAGATACACCCAGGTGGAGCACTGGGCAGCATAAGCGCTCGGGGAGCAATTAGGTGTCTTGCTCAAGGACACGACTACAGCATGGCAGGACGTCAAACCGCAACTTGGTCCCAAGTCGGCTGCATACCTCTGCAATACGGATGGAAATATTTGGGCAACCTTGGGTGGGGGGGGGGGGGATGCCCTTCTTTAATGGCCAAAAATTAATTAAATTGTTAGTAAAATAAATGTGGAGTTTTATAAACTTAAAGTCCCATAAGGAGCCACTGAAAAACATGTTTAGACATACAGTATATCTATTAATATGATAGTCCTAAAACACATCCTTATCGTGGACAAAACTAAAACAGTCACAAAAAGTTAAATCATGTCATCGGATGAAACAGAAACTGGTCCAGATGACGTTTTAACCTTTTTTTGTGATTTAACTGGATGATTGCGTTTACAAACCTTTTTTATTAACTAGTCTTTTTCAGCAGGGTGGTTGAGTTAATGTCATAAAGTCAAATGACAGTTTAAGGGTTAATGAACAGGACTGACCCCTTCAGCTAATTAAGTCCATAAAGTTAATTAAGTTAATTAAGTTGAAAGGCGGCAGGCAGTATGGCTAGAGTTTTAATTTTACCCGACGGACACATCCAGTCCAGATTGCAGTTCAGCCTCAGGGTCACTGCCAGCAGTTTAACCCGGCTACAAAAAAGGACAAAGTAAATAAATATAAAGTTTTAATGGTTTTCCGCTCCTGGTCCGTCAGCCATGATGCCAGCGGCTGCAGCTGCAGGTGAGCTCAGGTGTGTGGAGGAGGAGAACCGCTTTAAACCTCACCGCGCGAGCGTTTTTAATCCAACATGAGAAACGAGCCGAAAGTTCAAACGGAGACACCGACAGTGGAGCGGGACTTAACCGAATGAAGGGTCTGCGCGTGCTGCACAGCGCGAGCGACTGCGGGGAGGGCGGGGGGAGAGGACAGCGTCCCTGCGCGAGCTCAGTCCACTTCAACGGCTGACGGGATGTGAGCGCGCGGGAGGACCGTTGCTCGCTCGTTGGTTCCAACTTCCCCCCCCCACCGAAGTTACTGAGCCTCAAAATGTCGTGCTCATCACGCACGTAAACTGCTGTCGTGTGGACGGAGCGGGGCTCGGTTGGTTTTATCTCGAGCGTCATTTTTTTTTTTTTTTTCGAGGAGAAGGTGGACGAAAAGCTTTTTGTTGTGCTCACGCGACGATGAAGGCAGTGAAACTTCAGAGCCTCGGAATGATGGACGTACCTGTCTTCATTTTGCTCATCCACCTGACTCAAACCCACATAAAAGGTAAAGATAAAACAAAACACGGGGCTTAATTAAAAAAAATTAAAATGTGCATGTAAGTTCTGGTTGCACCGGTTCAGAGTGATTTTTATGAATTAATGTTGATCCATTTTATATAGAACCAGAAAAAAACTGCTTACACTCACATGACCAGCTCTGCTGATTCGTCTTCACAGGAGAATGTCCAAAAGCATGAATATATTATTATTATTATTATTATTATTATTATTATTATTATTATTATTATTATTATTATTATTATTATTGTTGTTATTGTTATTATTATTATTAACTTATTTAATGACTGTTTGCATTGTTCCAAAATCTATCATCCAATAGAAAATAACACAAAATACTTTAACATTCACATAGTACATGCTCAGAAAGAATAGTTAATAGGTTGTAGAAGATGTACAAGTTGTGTGTATTATAGTGTAAATAGATGAAAAACATATTAAACATTCTATTTTTACAGTTATTAATGGTTGTTAAAATCATAATTTTGCATTAACATGAAATACACTATATATTTTGCAAAATTCACTTGTTCTTCAAACCTGAAATAGGAGATTGAGATGATGACCAGCAAGTTGAGAGTCACAGTCAGCAATGATATACAAGACAAAAGGAAGTAAATGAAAATGTTCTCAGCATGCTGGTTAAGTGGTTTCTTGCAGGAAGTGTTGGAAAGTTGTGGAAAGCAGAGCTCATCTTCTGTCAGCATCTCCATGATCAGAGAGAGAGGAAAGCAGGTGAAAGGCTGCTGAGCTCTGATAGCGTAATGATCCAAACTCTATGTGATAAAGCTCAGCAAGTTCTCTCCTCCCTCTTTATTGATTGTGATGCAGTCATAAAAATGTTCTTACAATATAGCTGAGATGTCAATATACTTTCATTGGCCTTTTTTCAGTGGATACAAACCAATGTGTTCATGAAATATTACTTCACTGTAATTTAAAGTTTTTATGAGGAGATCAAATCTAGTTGCTGGGAATGTCATTTTTTTAAAGAATTTTGTTAAGGAGTATCTTTTTTTGGTCTTTTCTTCCCTCACTAAGGCCCTTCTCCCCCAGTCGCTCAGTTTAGATGCAACCTGCTCTAGAAAGAGCCCTGGTGGTTCCAGACTTCTTCCAATTATGAATGATGAAGGCCATTGTGATCTTTGGGACCTTCTGATCAGCAGAAATATTTCTGAATCCTTCCCCAGATTTGTGCCTCAACACGATCCTGTCTCGGAGGTCTACAGACAATACCTTTGACTTCATACTTGGTGTTAGCCCTCTGACATGGACCTTCAACTGTGGGACCTTACAGAGACAGGTGTGTGTCTTTCCAAATCAAGTCCAATCAACTGAATTTACCACATTCAGCTGATTTCTCCTGTAATCCTGCAGTTTATTACTCCATTGAAGTTGTAGAAACATCTCAAGGATCATCAAACTGTATTCATATGAGCTAAATTTTGGGATTCATGGCAAAAGCTGAGATTTAATGTTTCATGTGGTTGAATTTTGTTGTAATAAAATGAGTTGGGAATAAACAGGAAAAAGAAGTGACAAATTAATCACACTTGGGTTTTATTGTTTATTCATTCATTCAACCTTTATTTAGGCAGGTTAATCTCGTTTATGGTTTAGTAGATATATATTTATTTAAAACACTAAGTGATTTGTCTAGGTAACATATTTAACAAAAAAGTATTAAAATTGAGTTGTTGGAATTATCCACTTTTTATGTGATTTATAAATATTGCCTGAACTGCTTTGACTATGAAAATATATTGAACTATATTTTGGTAAAATATGCTAATTTATTTGCTTAAAATGCTGGAAATTATGTCACAATATGTATATTTTGTGTTAATTTAAGCAAGTAACAGCTGTATTTGTCTGATAATTCTCAATCAGGTCATCTGGACAGCTGTATTTGTGCTTTTGACGTTTTTCAGCTACTGCTTACTTCAATAAATGTGGATCAACTAATTTTAAGGCTAGAGTGAAGTTCAATTGAAAACTTCAATGCAGAGGCTATTCCTTTCAAGCAGGAAAAAAAATTGTAGAAACCTTTCGTCTTTTGTCCAAAGGACTTCTTCAGTCTGAGATGCTGTATTCAGCTCAGTCTTATAAATAGCACCTTCTCACAGTGGATCAACCAGTTTGC
>JARVLU010000324.1:14995503-15009350 GCA_031762415.1 Simpsonichthys santanae
TTCTGCAGCTGTGCAGCCTCCATGCCACACGTTGATGCTGGAGCACAGGATGCTCTCCACTGCACACCTGTAGAAGGTGGTGAGGACTGAGCTTCCCAGACCAGCTTGCCTCAGCTGCCTGAGGAAGTAGAGTCTCACCTTTATATCATCAGTTATCAGTTCTTATGTTTGTTTGTTTGTTGTATTTTGATGTGATAAATTATTTATTTCTAAAGTGAAAGTAAAAATGCTGGAAAGCTTTGTTGACTTTTCACACATTTATTCAGGTCAGTCAAAATTTTAGGATGATGTTTACATTTTTCAAACCACTTGTATAAAATAAGGAAAAAGTTGCATTCCATAAGTTTCTTTTTTCCATCCTTCTGATTGGGTAGCAACGTCTGCTGTAGCCTTTCAGCCGTACGCTTGAGACGATTAGATGTGGATGTTCAGAATCAGGTCATAGCTAAAGTTACACTACCTGAAAAACAACCTGGCTATATACAGTTGAATTTGATATGTGAGGCATACCGGTAGTGAGTGGGTGAGAGTTCACTATCGATGATATAAAGACGATCACCAGAGGGTGTTAAGGAAGTTTGAGTTGTAAAGATTTCCAAACAGGAAAAAAAAACACCTTGCACATTTATTGGTTGAGACAGGTTTGCAGTAGAACAAATAAATCCAAAGAAGCACATAGACACACACATGTCTAACTTTCATAAGTTCCTTGAGATCTTCATCAGGCAAACAATTTCACAAAACACAGAGAACATTTTCTCAAGTGTCTGACCAATCACATACAGATGTCACAAATGAGGTAAAACACTACAAAACATTCATATAATTAACAGCAAAAAATGTCAAAACATAAACTATAGAAATTCAAGAATAAATTATCTTTTATAGATTAAAAATAACAATAAAAAAGAAATGCACTCTTCTTGTAAGTAAAGGAAGATCCATAAAATAATCACATGAAGCAAAAGATCTTAAATGGCAATTGCAAAAATTTTACATCATAAAATTTCAAAGACAAGAAATGATCCAAATGTAGAACCCCAAAATTATGAAACAAAAAATTTAATGCATTTGAATAAAACATTCATAGAGAATTCAATATTCAAATCTTTATGGGCCGAATTACAGCTCGGATAAGCCTTATGCTGTTTGAGTAACTTCTCAAGGTCCCATCCCTTTTCTTGAAAGTTTTTGCCTTTTAAATGTCGAGAGATCAAACATTATAATAGATTCTGAACACATTCAGTATGTCTAACTTTCAGTCCTAACCCTTTTTCTGAACCACTTTGGCCGTTGTCATCAAGCTGTTTCTGTGAGTAGCAAGTTGGCCATCTGGCCCAAAACATGTGATCGTTGTACATGATGATTGATTGTTTTGGATGGGTGTGCTGTGCACGTATTCCAACTGGAGGTTGGCTTGAAACAGCAGTGAAGGCTGCCTGTGGCACAGCTCTGTTTGGCAGGCCGTAGACTGAAAAAGTCCTCTGGATGGGGGACAAAACATTTCTCACTTAAAGAAACTGGTCCAGATGACATGATTTAACCTTTTTTGTTGATTCTGAAGACCGTGGAAGGACTCCTCATTTTCAATGTAAATTGTCTTAATTAGGATTACTTTTTTTGGCTCCAGTCCATAAACTGTTGACGGCAACACAGCATAGTTACAAACTACAACCTCTCACACATTTAAAGTTATTTTGATCAATGTCACTGTGTTAGCTGCAGTGTTTCACTTAGAGATGGAGTACTTTTTACAAACCTGTATGTTTTATGGAGTCCATGTTTGTTATGAAATTGAGCTAGTTAGCCTGTAAGACTTCAACATGCAATTTTTGTAATGCTAGGTAAAGACGTTCAACAATAAAATATTTTGTATATGAAGCTAGACATTACAGTGGTGGTTGTGATGATGAAATGTAATTGTGATACTGTACTTACAATTGTGAGTATCAAACCAGCTCTGCTCCTTAAGTATGCCCTAAAAATCGTTGATTTATTGGGCAGAAAGCCCTACACCTTTGTCGTCACCTTTGCATCACAAAAAATAATCATCATGCAAAATGTAAAGCAAAGAGTGAAGTGGTCTTCAGACTTCAATCAAACATCTGGATCTGGACTCCAATCTGCTCTTGCGTTTGAGACATTAATGTATTTTTCTTTGATGCACAAACGTCAATACAACTAAAGACAACAGCAAAGGCAACAAGAACATTTTCACATCAGTAGTTAAAATTATTAAACTTGGCGTTGCAGTCTGTTGAAAGAAAATATAAGGGCTTTGTTGTTTTACACCCACACTTGAGCTCCTGGGTGAGGCACTCGGTGGAACTGATGCCATGACAATAGTAACGTAAACAACATGAAGTCACTTCAGGGTCGATAGCTCCTGAGAGATGCTAACCACCCCACAGAAAACAGAAGTTAAAAACACATAAATAACTCAAACGTGATTTGAAGAGAACCCAAGGAATGCCAAAAACAATTCCATGGACTGGACAGATTTATAAGCACATTATTGTTGGTCTTGAAGCGTATTTTGTTTTGAAGCGTGTTGAGTGAGGATGCAAGTTTAAATTGTGTGATTACAGCATGGCACGACCACATCTAATTACTGTAATAAACAAAAACAACACACCGCACTTCCCATACAACGTCCACAAGATAAGACATAGAGGTAATTTGCATTTTGAGAGGTTTGGGTTAATTCCTGGTCTTTAAAAAAATGCACAGGAAGGTTTTTACACCATGCTTACAACCTGGGCTTTTACAGTGTAGTCTTGATGCTTTTCCTACACGCAGTTGTCAGGTTTGTGAAAACCAGTTCATCAGGAAAACAGACGAGTATTCAAATTTGTATTTGTCTAACTGTACAGTGGTCACACTGGCCATACTTTTTCACATTTATCTCTTAAATACATCTACTAATGAAGACTGAAAGCAGACACAAAAAATGTTTTGACTGCTTTGAGAACTCTTCCTGTTTGTGTTGGCTCTGTTTGCCCCTCTGTGGAAGGGTGTGTCTTCCCTCAGTAATCCAACACCATTAACATGTTGAGGTTACTGTAACTGGCTGAACAGCCTAAACCAGTGAGTACACGATCTTTGGCTTTCGCTCACACCCACACGCCACGTTCCGGCTGCATGAATCCAGCAGATGTACTTATCTGTCATGCTCTTCTCCAGGAGGAGCAAAAATGAAACTGGTGTAAAAGTTAAAATGCAGTAGAAAAATAAATACATTCCTCTTTGACGAATACCGGAAGAGGCGAAAGGTGGAGGCTGAAAAAGCAAAATAAAAAAAGTCCCCAAGTAGGAGAGTGGATAGAAGACCCACCCAAACTTCCCAAACCACCCAATCAAGCAGCGTTCTTGGAACTGGATCCCTCCCTTGCTCACCACCTGAGAGCGAAGAAACACAGCTGTGCCTCAGAAGACTGACAAAGACAAGAGGGAAACAACCGTAGAGCAAGTGAGAGCGCAAGCTAGGCATGTGAAGAGAGTCAAACATCTTGAAAGAATTAAACTGCCTCTGAACCAAAAGAAGACGCGTAGACTTTTGAAAGTCTCAAACAAGGAAGCTGGAGAGCAACAAGAGAGAGAAGAACCTGAACTCTCAGGAGATCTTTGTAACAAGGCAATGAGCTCACCGTTTCTGGATTGAATGAACTTGGCATAAAGAGAAGAAACCCTAAGAAGAAACCGGATGCCAGAATGTGGACGAAAAGAAAAAAAGACTGTGAAGACAGATTTTACTACAGCCTGACCACCATTTTTATATAATTTACTTTCAACAGCTTTGCCTTTTACAAACTTTTGTATGATTTTCCTCCTGCTGAACCATGTAGGGTCTGCTTGCTAGCTCTGAAGTGGGCTTCATTTTGAGTATTGACTTCTGGGAGTGGGTTAAACTCCTGCGGCTTGTGGAGTCAATAGTAGAGACATGTCTGCAGAGGATGTAAGAAGCACCGCCAGTCTCCGAGCTGAAGGTGTTCAATTCGATCACTGTAATGGCCAGTCTGAGAGCGTCGTCCAGGAAGTCCAGAGCCACGGCCAGGATGGGATAGTCCTGGACCGCATTGCCTCTTTGTCAGTCGACATGTTTAACCCCAGTGACTTCACTGGGAGGTTTTCAAAGATCCAGTCCAGATGCAAAAAGCGGTCGAGGATCATTAAAGGTAGGCGGAGATCCACTCTGGACGTTCTTTTTTGGTTTGAATCACAACATTAGAATATACACATCAAGACTGACATTTTGCTTAAGGTCTCTTTGAAGCAGGAAATTGGAGAAAACAGCAGTTTTACGTAAACAGGGATCTTCACCAGCGTAAACAGGGATACTCAGCTCACCAACTGGAATGTGAATGTTCAGGTTATTTTTCCAGCCAAGAATTTGAACAAAAAACAGGTTGATTGCTACATTTCTTGACCCTTTGCCTCAGAGAAGTGTTTATGTTGTGGGCTGCTGTAGACACTTTGAAAAGTGATATCTTTTGTGTTTTGAGAAACGGCAAATTGTTGCTTCACCATTCCTCCGTCAACAGAAAGAGATCAAGCCTTAGAGGTGCACCATTGTTCTGTGATCCAAACCAACAATTGATTCTCAACCTACCTTAACTTCTTATTATCTGTGTTCAAACGATTCCAGACATGAGAGAATACCAACAGGGTAGTCGTTCATAGAATGATGTAACTTGAAAGGAGGAATTCATTTGTTATATCTCGGAGTTTATTACCTTAAAGGCAGAACTTTTTACCTGCTTAAATAATCAGAAAAACATTCAAAAGCTTTCTCAGTGTTGCTTTACTGACATTTTCTCCACTACTTGAACTGTAATAGTGACATGTGCTGAACTTGGAAAGGAAGGTGTAGCAGCGCCTGACCTTGTAACCTTTTAGTAGCAAGATGATCTGTACAACCGGTGCTCTGTCTTGGTCTCTTTCAACAAAAATTGCAGTATCGCCATTTCATGATGGGACAAAGAGATCAGTGTTTCTGTCGATTTTTGCAACAGTTACATCCATGTCAAAGTAAAAAATAAAAAAAAGTGATTGTTTAATATAGCAGTTCTGTCAAGGAGTATAAAGGGAAGAAGTTATTGGAGCAATATTGAAGGTTTAAAGCTAAATGCTTTCTTTAAAAGATTCATAGAAGGATTTGAATGGAAAAGTCCTAATACAGCTTAAAGACGACTAAGCAAATTAGTGAAAGTAGAAAGGTATTTTTCTTCTTGACTTTTTTTTCCTGTGGGATAAAGTCAAAGTTTAAGCTTAAAGTGAAAGGTGAAAAAGGAAATCTGGGGTAAAAATGGTGCCTGTGTAGCAAAGCACCACCTGCATAAATGTGTCTTTCATGGAAAATTAACAGTGCTGTCTTGATAATTGAGGGAGAAGGTTGTAAAGGTCAGATTGTCGACACAAGAAACGCAATGGAATCGAATATTGTTTTGCTTCGACCAAGGCTTTGATGGAAGGCAGGTATGCCTGGCATGACAACTTTCTCCAAACTTACCTGGATAAAGGCAGCTGTGTCTAGGAGTCACTGCTGTGTGAACCCTGGACCTCAAACAGGCCCTTTGGGGTCGTGTGTATCTCTTTACTCACAGTTTTAATGTGTAAGTGTATTTACTAACCAGTTTGCATCTAAATGCTGACTCACATGTATCAGGCATGATTAGTGTCAGGTCATGTTATTAGATCAGTATAATTTAATTAATTGTATAATAAAGTCAGAAATACACATTTCTGCTATCAAACTCAAACACTTTCAGCTTTTTGGGCAACAATATATCAAACTTTGGACAGATTGGTGTTTTGACATCGCAACTGGCTTTAACATTGTCGCAGGGACTTTTTTGTGTGATGGTTGTAGTTATTTTCTACCATTTTGGTTTATTTAGCTGTTCAAGATTGGCCACAAATGTGATTATGATTGTGCATGGTTGTCAGTCTTTCTATATAACCTTCAAAAGACTTACATCCTCATCAGCAACTATATGTATATACATCAGATTTTTAGGTTTAAAATTGTATAGATAAATGGTATCCGTTGGCAGTGTAGTGGGAAAGTAACTGAAAGGTATTAGGAATACTAAAAAACATGGTTTAGTCTTGTCTAGTTCATGTTAACCTGAGACATTGATTGACAGCTGGAAGAGCAGTACAAATGAATGTAACTTGTTAAGGAATGTCAATGCAAAACCACAAACTATTACATGAACTGCTTAAATACTGTACACACAAGGCAAATCACACTCTTTAGAGGGCATGCTCTCCTGGATATTTTCAACAAGAAGTCAACCCTTCTTCATCGCATTATTCTGAGGATGGTTAAGTGATCGACCTGAGTTCAACAAATTCTGCGATCCAGTGCAGGTGAATTTGTAGGATAAGCTAAAACATAAGGTCTTAGGTTGCAGTTAGGTGTTTATTTATTTATGTACTTTATTTTATAGCTATACTTAGAGTTTATCAGTTACTGTGAAAAGGTTAGCAACATCTGTAGATCTGAGTCATGATTTGTAGCTCATTTGTTTATAACTTATTTGTTTATAACTACCTGTCAGTATTTAAAAAAAACCCTACACTGGTAATAGGTGGCTTTAAACTTTTTAAAACCTTAGTTACAGTAGTCCCTTGTCCCTTATCGCGGAAGGATCTGTATCCTATACGCTAAAAAAAGTGTTGCGACCGTCTTTAAGGCCTCTTGTAAATGTTCAGCACACAATTTGAACTGATAGGATTTTAAAGGCTATAATAAAGAAAATGGTAACTTTGCTGTGATTCTTTCCAAAATTGAGAAAGTAAGAGCAACTGGCTCCTAAAGTTCAGACTCCTCACATGTGTTTTTAATGTACCAGAGTTAGATTGGATACCTGAGCATGAACTCTGTTATCAGAGTTGGTACATTTGTTTTGGTAAAATAAATGTGCTTCATGTATAAAACTAAAATTCAGACTATGTTTCATAGTTATTACATAAACTATGTCACATTATTATAATTGCGACGTCTGACTGATTAATGCTGATCATTTGATCGCTACGCTGGTATCTTGTTTTGTTGACAACACTTTTATTTATTTTTATTCTTAACAGGCGATCTTCATGACGCTGCTTCAACACAGACTTGACATTCTTAGACTGAGGTTGTTCTGGCTAGGCTTCACTTAAACAGCTGGAGCTTTATTTATTTTTAGAGTTTAAAATATTTTTCCGCTCACAAAACTGCAACGTCTTCAATAACTTCACATTTTATTTCTCCTGAATTGTTTCCATGCGGATTAGTTTGCTAAAGTAAAGGCTTGCTCCCTCTTGTTTTATTTTCTTGCCATTGCAGTCATTTGGGTACCAACAAAACTTGCTGAAAATCTTTTACTAATCATTGCTTGGATAGAGTTCTCTTACAAACTTAATTTATTTATTCAACCTTTATTTATACAGGTTAATCCCATTGAGCCTCGGGGACTCATTTACAAGAGAGATCTGATTTTAACAGAGTGATGACAGCAGTGGACAACAATGACAATATCATAAAGTATGTGTACAAATTGAGTTAAAAAAATAATGTTTGGTTTTAAATGGTCATTTCTGAAAGCTTGAGCAAACCTTTGTCTCAGCTCTGTAATGTGTTTCCCCTAGTGTGGAAAAACACAAATTACACCCAAACTCCATAACATTTTGCATTTTACAATAACTTTGGTGCGTTTTTAGTAATCTTTGTTGTTTACTTTTTGTAAAATATTTGCAAGTAAAATCTTTGAACTTGGTTTGGCGTATTTTAAATTAAAATGCTGAACATAGTTTCAGCTGATTTAGTGTGAAAACCACTTCTTTCTTGCTGATGGAAAACTCATGCAACTGAAAGATTTAAAGGATTTATGCATTTCATTACAATCTCCTCAAAACAAAGATGTAACACATCTTTAAGCTGAGGCTTACAGTACAATTCACATCTTGTTTAATCATTTAAGTGCATATATGATTATATGTGTGTATGAGTGTGAGTCTTTGTGTGTTTGTATGAATCAGACTCCAGCAGCTGGCGTGCCCAGGCCTCTGCTCAGAATGTGTGGAATCCCATGAGCTCTGTCAGTTTTTGTTTGTGTTTATGATTTTTAACTTGCAGCTCAAAAAACAAGAGTATGTAAAAGACATCCTATCTTATGAACGTAAATAGGTGTTTCTATGGTAGCCATGAGGTGCGCTCCATCAAGGCTTTTACATTTGCAATTTTCTCCAGCGCTGCTTCCTTTTCATTCAAGGAGAAACTTGGTGACATGCAGTACAGCTAATGATGTGAAAACAGATAAAGAGCATCTTCATTAGGAACTTTTTCTTCCGTATTGGTTTTAAAATTGCTTCATTCAAGTAAACATGTTGCAGACAGGATTAGGTTTGCAGTGATTTTCTGCTGTATTTTTCCTCCTTTGAGATTAGGCTTTAATTGCCTCTTTATGCGAATCAGGCCATCTTGTGCTCCATAACTCTCCGGTGTCGTGCAGCTTTCCATGTTCCTGTATGTTCTACTCATCACACTCACGTTCCTCCTCTCCTCACTGTGCACATGTCCTGTGGCCCCGCTGCAGTTCACCCAGGGGCCTACTGCGGTTTTACTTCTACTTTTAGTCACTAAACCATAACATCAACTTTATACCTTTTAGAGTGGGTGCTGGTCAGGAAAGAGAGTATTTGACTTTTTAATCTCGAGAAAGGGAACTGTCTCCTTTTTTGTTTGTTTGTCATAAAGTATCTTAAGGGAACGTAGATGGAGTGATAAAAGAGGAATTATAGTAGTCAGAGTGAGAGGATGTGCAGCATTGTCAATATCTTCTTTATTATCACCCACTTCCAAAGGCAAGACCGGAGCAATAATGTTTTTGCGTATGTCTGTGCATGAGGAGTGTTCATTTATCATTTGTCTGTACCGTTAGCAAAATATCTCAAAAACCACTGGGCAAATTTCTATGAAACATTCAGAAATAATTACTGGATATATATCTACAGCTGATTAATATTAGCAGTCAGCCCCATTCAGTATGGAGAAGGCAGTGGTGGCACAGAGGTTAAAGATGGGTCTGTGGTCGAAAAGTCGCAGCTTCAACTCCCTGCATTGACAGCATCAAAATGTGGGTGGAACAGGTGAAATACCCACAACTGCCTCCACCCTCATTTACTCCACTCTGAACCCTTGAGCAAGGCCCTTAACCTCCACCATTTGCTCCCAAACAGGTCTCTCTTGAAAATGAGTTCTCATGACTCAATGATACGATCTGTAAAAATAAAGACAGACACTGTGTTGAAATTTGATGTGGTAGTAGGCAAGTGGTTTTAACACGTCCTGTGAGCACTATCAGTCAAACAAAATCACACAACTCCCATCATTTCTCAACTCAAAATGATCTTACTTTAAAACTCTGACATAAAAATGTGCCAAGCAATATTCCTTCAAGCAATGCTAGGTCTTTAGTTGTTGAGGTTTTTGTCTGTTTTTTAGTTTGTTTAGGTTTTTTTTCCTTCAAAGTGATGAAATCTTGTTTTAGTAAGAAAGAAAACAATTTAATAATTTGCTGTTGCAAGTGGTCAGAGTCATGATAATAAGCACAACAAACAAGACTGAGTTTGTATGTGGTGTCATCTGGATGAGGTGGTGCCACAGAAAAGTTATCTATTGGTTGGTTCAGTCTGCCTGTCATTATTTCCCTTAACTCATTGGTTGATGAGGCTTACAACATCTGTAATCAGCACAATGTAAAACAGAAACACTGCTTCAGCTCACAAGTGATCTCATTTTCTGAACCGTCTTTTATATTGTTTACAACTTATATTGAGGCCGTGTTAACGTTCCTTCCCATTCAGTCTCATTTGCTGGATGTTGTCCTCTAATTCCATCCCTCTCGTCCTCTTTCCTCTAAGAGGATTGGCCGCTCGCTTCCCAACATCTGTGTATTGCTGTCCTGAGCGAGCAAAACAGAGAGCGGATGGGAGGGAGGTAGCCAGCAAGATAGCATCACAGAGCTCAGGAAAGGCTGAGTGTGCTGTCTGTTTCTCTGACACACACATTTCCACCGATGCACACACGCATTCTCAGCAGCAGACAGCCGCAACATCCACATCCCTCTGCCTTTGGCTCTCAGAACAATCTCCTCTCCCTCTCACTTGCTCTGTCCTCAACGCATCAGCCTGCCGTCCTGTCCTCTTATCTGCTGCCTGTCACCGTGGCGACCTAGCCTCTGCAACCATGGCGACCAGCCAGCAAGATTCAGGGTTCTTTGACATCAGCCTGAAGTCTCTGCTCAAGTCTTTAGGAGGCAGTGAGTACAGCTGACAGATAACAGTTGTTGTGATTTAACAAAAAAAAAAAAAAAAAAAAAAACCTTGGCAGTAACAGATTTATTAGTTCATCTCCCAGGCTTTGTTTATGTGTGTGTTCGAGGTACAAGAAACTTAATAGCTGGATCTACATTGTCAATGTTTGTCAGTATTACCTAACTGAAAAATGAAAGTTGTCGAGCAGGAAGTGCCCACTCTAGAGGTTGAAGGTATATTGTACCTCTCAGCAGTTTTCTATTTTAATTAAACATGACTCTGAGGTCAGCCATAGTAGTGGGAATCTTTAGGTACATCACAATTCAATAGCAATCCAGAGGGCTGCAATTATAAAACAATTAATGACGAATGTTACTTATGAGATGTGTGAATCACCACCAGTAGGAGGCTCATGATGTTTATCCCAAACACTATGAAACTGAAACTTAAGGAAACAAAACAAATGAACTATTACTTGAAATGACTATGGCTTATTTTACTTAAATTAACAGTGATTTACAGTATATATTTTTATGCCTAATAAAAGTGCAAAATAAGATGCAAAAATAAACAAAACAACTTTCATTCACTGGCTGCAAATGAACAATTAGCATAAATGCTAACTTACCATTGAAAATGCCTCAGAATAGCTAACACAATTAGCATCATGTTACTAGAAATTTACAACAAATTTAACATTTTGAAGTCTTTGAGTGGTGCCTCTGCAGTTAGAGAAGGCGAGCCTGTGTTTTGAAGGTTGCTGGTTTGAATTCCATGGTTATAACATAAAAACTTTGGGTAGAAATCTGCCTCCGCCCTCATTTGCTCTTAACCCCCCCATAGTTAGATGCCACTCTAACCCTCTGTGGAACAGAAAGTTAGAGTGGCAGCACAGATTACAATTTATTTAAATTTTTTAAAACTGAATCTTCCGTGCTGGCGATGCAATACATCTAAAAATACATAAATGTTATACTGATGTGAAAGTTATCAATAACATCAGTCTGTCAACTTTATTAGTGTGAATGCTGATTCAGCAGTTGCACTATTTCCAGTACTTATTTATTTATTTATTTATTTTGCAGTCTAACTACTTTAACACACTTTGTGCTATTTTACCCATTCATGTTTCAAATTGCTCAGCTAATTCAAGAACTGGGTGCTACGATGTTTGTTTTTTGTAACTTTTTTTACTTTTCATATTTAACTTTATATAAAATAGGTTTCCCATAGAAGTACACCGAGATCTCGAATTATTTTAGAAACATTGTTCTCTGTAAAATCAATTCTAGCCTATTTTTGTCCTCTTATGCTATTTTCCTCTTAAACTCTTCTATAACTACTTTTTTGCCAGGCTTTTGCTACTTATTAAGTATAGCAAGCCTTTTGCTGCCTTTAGCTAAATGTTTGTTGCTTGTGGTTAGCATTTAGCTACTCAGTTTTTATCTAGCTTTTTGCCTCTTTCTGCTTTAACATATCATTTCAGTTTCTTCATCAGATTTCAGCAAAGTTGTTCAGCTCTGTGTTCACACTTTGTCTGGTTTTTGCAGTTTACGTTGTAACTGGTAGAATCAAAGCCATCTTTCAGCTTCCATGTTACCATTTACCAAAAAGACCCGAGACACTCTGAGGAAGACAGGAACAAACACCCCCCAGGAACATCATCAGCTTCCAACTAGACATCATGTTCTAACTTGCACAGCAGTGGATTTGAGACAAAATAAGCTAAGAGCATCAAAGTCTCATTGCCCTACTGGGACACATCACCGTGCAACTTGCAGTTTGCCAATAATGTGACACAAGTTGCTTTTTGATGATGGAGACAATGCAGATACATTATCAGGCGGCTATTTTTTTATGCTGCATTGTGATGATATTTAAGTTTTACAAGTTTTCATTTTGTGGGCATGCACTGTTTGTGAGTGGTCATTAGATTCCTATTTATGTTTTACTCCACAGTAGTAATTAGCTGTCTGCAGCTATATTGAAATAAGAAGGGAGGGATTTAATGGCATTTATTTACTTTTTTTTTTCTTTTTTTTTTTTTTAAAGAAATGAATGGGAGCAAGAAGGAATGTATTTCCATGTTCAAACTTTAAATTGCTACAGCCATTTGTGTCAAATTCATTTGTAGAGGTTTGTTTGCTGTAAAGCCATATTTGTGATGAGAGGCATTGGATTTAAAAAGCTGATGCTTACATTGCTTATGCAGTGAAACCACTAGATGAAAAGCTGACAAAACCGAGTTAAACTTATTTAATCTCATGACAGGCTTTTTTTTTAATTTTTATTTATTATTATTATTATTTTTTAATATAATCTTTGGTAAAATCATACACAAAACTGAAAAAAGTTCAGATTTACTTTGTAGTTATGAGTTTAGAACGTAACCTTAACCCTTGTTATTATTATCACCGCCACCGAAGGATAAAGGAAGAGCGCATTCAACGTTATTGTCTGTGCTGTTACCAGTGACTCATTCAGGCAGTGTTACCTAGAAACTGCAAAAACACACACATTTTAGACGTATCTTACAAAATTCAACAACACGTATTAAGGACTGAACATTTTGTCCTTAATTTCAACACATTTTTTTTTGTGTGTGTGTGTTTGTGGGGGGGAGGGGGATCATTCCCCGTCACAATATACATCATTATTCATCCCTTCGGTATGCTCACATGAAAGCATGATGTAATCTGATATTCTTATTATCGCCCGCTGCCAAAAGGAAAAAGGTGGGCAGTAATGCTTTTTGCTTTGTATTCTTGTGTGTGTAAGTCTGTGTGTCTATGTTTGCCCGTTAACAAAATATCTCATGTCCCAATGGACAGATGGTTGTGAAACCTTCAGAAAGTAATGAGTATACTTGTACAAAAACTTAAATTTTAGTCAACTTGATTCAAATTGGCCACCCCATCTAAGCAGCCTTTGCTATTACAAAATTAGCTATAATTCTGTCAGTTTTCCATTTAATAAGCTAAGCATTGGTGTGAAATTAGTTGAGACTAATCCACAGCATAAAATATACATTTGAATAAATCGTGTGCGATTTTTGCTGTAAATTATCCCTACGACATTTGGAGTTAACACTCTTTGTCTGCTAACTTCAACAAACACAAAAATGGCTATAACTCAGTCCATTTACAGATGCTGAGCTACATTTTGACTCTGGTTGTAGCTGTGAGTCTTTCCCAACACATAATATGAGTGCCAACAGATTGTGTCAGAGCTTCTGATATTGTGTAAGACTAGGCATAATGTTATTTTTTTTCCAAGATTTGGCCAAAACTATAACTCTGTCTCTTCTCAATATAGATTTTAGTTTAAAATTTTTGCCAGAAATGCAGCAGGGCATGTGCATTATAATTGTTTTTAACTGTTAAAAATAATCAAAATAAAACAAGAATTCCCAGATGCATGCTCAATAATCCAGGTAGAAAAATCTAAAAAAGCTAAATCTGGTTCTCTGGACATTCAAAAAACAAAACAAAACAAAGCAAAAAAAAAAACTGTAGAAACGTTTAGTCTTTCATCCGAAAGACTTC
>JARVLU010000324.1:15009450-15041531 GCA_031762415.1 Simpsonichthys santanae
AAACAAAACAAAACAAAGCAAAAAAAAAAACTGTAGAAACGTTTCGTCTTTCATCCGAAAGACTTCCTCAGTCTGAGGAAGTCGAGAAAGACGAAACGTTTCTACAGTTTTTTTGCTTTGTTTTGTTTTTTGAATGTCCAGAGAACCAGACTTAGCTTTTTTAGAAAACAAGAATCATAACGTCTTTCAAAGATCGAGCCAAGTAGTGCATTGAATTTTTCTGAAGATGCCAAACTAAAACAAAATAATCCCATATTTATTGACATAAACGACAATGGGTTGTAATCTCCTTGTTATCAGTCTCTTCCCTGACATATTTTAATAAATCATCTTGTTTTGCTATCTTACTTTGTCTGTCTTACTTACGCAGTATCTCAGGCAAAATATATGTGCTACAAAACGTGATTAAACTTGAGCAATATTGACTGAACATACATGATTTGTGATGAGTCATCAGAATGCTGAATCACGCAAATTATGAAAGAAATGCTGAATCATGCAAACCACTGCAAAGGTCCCAGGAAGTGCTCCAGTTTGTCTTAATCTGGCACCATTACGTCTTTCTACTCATCTCTTCTCTCCCCTGACAGGGCTCAAGCACATACATGTTCACATTCACACAAGCATTTTCACTCACCTCGTGTTCATGTTCTTAGCAAATCTCTTTCTGGACTCAACTTTGCACATTTAGTTTGCCCTCATGACTTAATTTCTCTCATTTACACTTTTGTCAACATGTGTGCGTTCCTTTCTTTGCATGCCTGTATACTTATGTATGGGTAGGGGTCAGTGGGAGTGGTGGGTATGTAAGAGAGTGACCGCCAGTCTATTTATAGCTCCTCACTCCTCCCCTTTGGCTCCGTCTCGAAACAGTGTTGAAATTCCAGCCCAACTCTTCTGGTCAGACCTCCACAAGGAGCCGACTCCACTTAACTCCTACTGACAACTTAAAGACAGCCACGCAGCCGCTTTCAAAGAAGGCACTTCATTTCAGGTCCTTTTTTTCCCCCTAATGAGATTGAAGGATTCCAAGGTCACGGGAGCTGCTGCACGGAGAAAAGGTGGCAGGTCGGAGGCAGAGCAGAAGTTCAAGTAGAAACTGATAGTTGTTCTGTAGGCTCATATAGCTGTCATGCATGGGGCCCTGCATTGCCTCTGATCTGCCCCAACCTTTGCTGGAGCAAGACTTTTGGAAAACTTTTGATGCCTTTTGGTCATTTATTCTCAACAGAATCAGGCTGTTAATTTGAAAGGACGCTCTCACTCCTCTGTGACTTGTTTAGCTTTGAAGGGTTGAGCCGTCTTCACGTGGGCTCCTTCAATCTGGTTATGGCTCCTCAGGACTGGATACAACGTGTTTTCCAGTGCCCGCTGGATTGCATTTGAGAAATTGTTGAAATGCTGTATTCGTATCTTTCTCACCCATCTTTCATTTTGTCTGACTGTCTTTTTCTCAAGGATGGAGCTTTATATTTTTAACTTTGGTTAAACTGACCGTGTCAGAACCAGACATGAATGCAATCTGAATAGTTTTTGTACGGAGAAGTTTTTGGATAGTTAAGAAACATCCTATTAAAAAGGAATTAGTTTACCAAAATCATGAAAGCTGTCGTTAGCTCCCTGTGAGGTCCCATTGCTCCACCGCCCTACTGATTCTTCCCATTTCGTAGACTCTAACCGAGACTTTTTTTTTGTCCTGGATCATGGAAGTCCCAACTAAATGGAGTAGGGCAAGTGTCATCAGCTTCATAAAGGGTCTTGGTAAGCTTACGCATGTTTGCATTTGCATCCACATGTGCTTGCGTCATGTGAGGACTTGGGTTTCATTCAAACTGATTGTCGTGTGAGTCCAAGAGGATTCTGAGAGTTAGTTCTCATCTCTCTGAGTTCATGTCACGTGATCACGAAAGGTCAATTAGGCCCAACATTGTTAACTCATATAATGTGTTGTGATAATTGCATGTGATTAACTGCAAATTGCATTAATTGCATTACTTGTGATTAATTGCACACAACAGTCGTCTGCAGCTCAAATTGTGGGTCAATTTGGGAAAATTACTCTAGGTTTAGGGTTGTTGTTGAGGTTCTCCTTAGGCGTGATAAGACAGAAGATTAGGCCTGAGATCATCAGAGGTACAGCACAGGTTGAACAACTGAGACAAAGTTAGGGAGGCCAAACTGAGATGGTTTGGACATGTCCAGAAGAAGGACAGTGGATATATTTTAGAAGGATGTTAGAAAAGCAGCTACCAGGAAAAAGACAAAGCGAAAGGCCAAAAAGATGTGGATCCAGTTAGAGAGGACATGGAGGTAGATGTAGTGAGGTCAGAGGATGCAGAGGACAGAGTGAGACAGAGGAGGATGACTCACTGTGGTGAACTTAAAGAGGGAAAACCTGGAAAAAAGAAGAAGACTGTCAGTTTTTGGGGCTACTTCTATATTACTCTGCTAGGTTCCTCTCATTCTTTAATACATTTTAATTATGACATTATGTAAGAATTAATGGTATTCAGATTGTCTAGTGCAATCATCAGTGAAAGTGAAAACATAACTTTCAGAGCAAAAATGCATGGACTGCAAGCATGAGTGTGTTTTCTCTTTGGCATGTGCCCCCTGTCAAAGTTAAATACCAATATTTAGTCCTGGCTCAGAGAGGATTAGCTGAAAAAATAATAAAATCGAATGACAAAGATTAAAGTTAGAGGTTTAAAATCAAAGCTCTGTCTTGGCTGCACAAATCGATGGCATCAATGCTTACCTTTAGCAGAACACACAGATACATGGTTTTATGTAATGGCTCTTTATAAATTATAAATGGATAGTCATAACAAATAAACACAAATCTACTTCCTGGTATCATATGATTGAAAAAAAAAAATATATATATATATATATATATATACAGTATATATATATACTGTATATTACAAAGTACTCCACTAATAAATAACCAAAGTTAGGTAACAAAACAAAGCTCAATTTAAAATAATAAAAATACTAAAAAAAAATTAAAAAAACATGCCTTTGCTTTTTTCAGCTTCTCCAGTGGGATTGAAGCCCCCAATCCCACCAGCCAGTGCAACGTTGGGAGAGCGGAAGGGTCCAGTCGTCATGGCCCCTGTCAATGTGGACCCCGAGAGCAAGCCGGGCGAGTTCGTCCTAAAAAGCCTGTTTGCCAACTTCACCTTGCTCTCCGAACGCAAGATTCGCATTATCATGGCAGAGCCGCTGGTGAGTGAGTTTGCATGGATTTTTATTTACTGATGCGACTCAGTTTCTTATGGGATTCCTCTCCGGTTACAGAGTCAGTGATTATATATGTTGGTCGCTTATCTGATCTTGTTATTCAAAGTGACTTTTTATGAACTCATACTAAGACCACTTTTATCCAGGGAAAGTTATTGTCCGCAGCACACATTGCAAATTTTAGCACCTTACTTGCTTCATAGCAAAACCTGGTTTAGGAAACAAATTCTTTAGTGTATCTGGTCCAGCCCTTCTCAACGGAAAAAGAAGCAGAAGAAAAGCTACTCACAGAATTAAACCTAACCTGAAAACACAAGGAAACCTTTGTGAAATGTTGCTAACTACTCATTAAAGAATTAATCATATAGTTTTCAATTCAATTCAGTTTATTTATATAGTGCCAAGTCACAACAGGGCACTAAACAGAAACAATCATATACTACATAAAAAGCAAATTAATAACATTGATTATCTAAGGAGCAGACTGCTTTGAGTTTAGCTTCATCGCAGACTCTCATTTTGAGGAAGCAATAAAGGCGACAGTGGAAAGAAAACCTTGGTCATGAGGAAGAAACCTCAGCAGAACCAGGCTCAGGACAAGCGGTCATCTGCTTCGACTGACTAGGTTTGAGAGGACAGGAAGGAGGAACAGATACACAATGGCAGGTCAAGAATCACATGTTAAGATAGAAATAATATCAAATGAAAACTATTCAATTGCAACAATTATTTTGAAGAAATTAGTTCAGTTTGTCCTCCAGTAGTCTAAGCCTATAGCAGCATAACAAGCTAACCTTAACTATAGGATTTATCAAAAAAGGAAAGTCCAGTCTTAAAACTGGACAGTGTGCCAGCCTTACGGACAGAAACTGGAAGCTGGTTTATCCCATGCTGTTTAACAACTTTACCTAATGGAAGCATATACAGTATAAGGTAAAGAGTATTGGTCCAAGCACTGATGGTGTATGATGAAGATTCGTTATTTACATTCACAAATTGGAATCTATCAGATAAATATGAATCATCTGAGCTAAGTCTAGTTTCCAAGAGATGCTACTAAAAGGTGAGATGTTGCAGTCGCACATTTGAAGCTCATCTTTTACAGTTTCATTGTTATTTTGACACACTTTGCTTTTTTTATTTAATTAACCTTTAGTTAACATGGCAAATCCCATTGACATCACATATTTCTTTTGCAAGGGAGGCCTGGAGGTCTAACATGCATGCTTTTAGGCTTTTCTTTATGCACATGCATTTTAGTTTACGTCTCACAGTGGTAACCACTTTGTCTGTAGTGAGATGGTTAGCATCCAGGAAGTTTTCATACATATTAGTTTGCTACTTCAAAAAATTGACTTCATATAATTGCCTTTTTCTTTGCTTTCATGAATACAGGTAGTCTAAAATGTGTCTTGTGAAACAGTGACTTCATCATTAGGTTTTTGTTGTTGGTCATTATAAATTTGCAGTAGATATCTAGTCTATTTAAAATACAGTATAAGCATGTGTGAAATGTAATTATTGAACTCATTTTAACAACATAGGGGACATGTTTTAAATGTTGATTAAATTTATTTTTGTAACAGAATTTCTGCTGTCCGTCATTAATGCTATATTCTTTATGTGTTCATTATTTACAGGAGAAGCCACTTAACAAATCTCTGCAGAGAGGAGAAGACCCGCAGTTTGACCAGGTGTGCATACCTCTCGTAGATCAGCTAATTTTGTTTATACTTCTCAAATCTAGTTTATAGTCTTAAGCTTGGTTATTAAAAGAGACCAATAAACTCTTTTCATTGTCTCTGCACAGCTAATCAGCACAATGAGCTCTCTAGCTGAGTACTGCCTGCCGTCCATCTTAAAGACTCTGTTCGACTGGTACAAGAGGCAGAACGGTCTTGAGGATGAGTCCCACGAGTACCGACCCAGAGCCAACACCAAGTCTAAAAAGTGAGAGAACACAAGCAGCCCACACGCTCAGTTTTTGCACCTTGCTGTGTCTTCTGCACCAACACAAACTTGTGTGAGAGAAACATTTTTCTGCTGAAGACATAAACAAGAACTGGGAGTTCAACAAATCACTAATAAATAATCGCACATGAAACCAACTGAGCTTTATGTCTTTAACCGTAATTTATTTAGATGTCCTTTGATATGTGTCATTAAATACGTTGGAGGAGAAGCAGTGACAATAACTGCTGAAGACATGAGTGAGATCTAACAAAAGTATAGATCATTTACCTCATCCCCTTATTTTATTAACAGTAATCTGGTTTTTTGAAAAGAATATGGTGCCACTTTACAATAAGGCTGGCCAAGTGGTTAGAGCAGTCGTCCTCCAATGCAACATTTGTGGGTTCGATTCCACCAGCAGTCACATGGCGAACTGTCCCTGGGCAAGACACTGAACCCCTCATTGCCTCTGATGTGTGTCCCATTGTGTATGAATGTGATCTAAAGCACTGATTAGTCTCTTTAGAATGATTTGTTCCATTAGCTTTGTATAGATCTAGTAGAGTGCTGTATGAATGGGAAATGAGGACACAGATTAAAGCACCTTGAGTATCCTTATAAGATAGAAATAAGCTATATACAGTCAATTTACCATTTACCATAGATGGCTAATAAAGAGTTTATAGATATGGTATTAATTCCTCTATAAACACTTTATAAATCATTAATAACTGCTTATTATGCATTAATTAAGGGTGAAAGGGAGACAAAACTGATCAGTTTCTTACCAAATATTGAGCCAATCTGCCACCTATATATTTCATCGTTGTTATATTAAACATTTCAGACTAAGTTACTGCATTGTAAGCACAATAAACATTTGTAAACTTAATTTGTTTAGGATATAATATTGTACTGTACCACTTTCTGAAGCTGAAACCAGCTGAACTCAGCAGAATGTGGGTCAAGAAGTTGCAAATGTCAACTGGTACCTGATGGGAAACGGAAGCGTTTGCATGGCAAGCACTGATGCAACAACGGGAACGAGTAGGAGCTTATATGGGAGCTTTTATTGGAGATGATCTGTTTAGGATGAACCCTGTTTAAACAAATGAGGCCAGTGTTGTCTGATGTTTCTGACTGTGTCTTTCTGTCTCAGTGACGAGCAGCAAAAAGACTACTTACTGGAGCGGAGGGATCTGGCTATAGACTTCATTTTTTCTCTAGTGCTTATAGAAGTTTTGAAACAGGTGAGGCTCATTTCACTGTGTGCATAATCATTTTGTACTCCTCTATCTCCTCTACACCATGTAGATAACTGCAAGCTGAAAACAGAAACACCCCCATGAGCTGTCTATTAGAATAGGGTGCGTCATATTGTAGAAAATGTCTGTTTTTTTATGCTTGATGCTGTTTCAGACATCCCTCCCAACTCTAACAAAACACAGTCCTGTTACATTTTTAAAAGGTTTTTGGTTTGAGAATCTTGTTTAGCGCAGGGTTCAGAATTTCTTGGAAAACAGGAAGTACAAACATCGTTGGTTATCTTATTCTAAAACTTTAACTTGTCGATTATACAGTACTGAATTAACTGTAACTTAAATGGTTTTTGTGCCTCCATGTCTAGATAATTTCTAAACCAACCAATCACTTTATATCAGTCTTCTGAGACTTTTTTTAATGTCATAAGAAAATCTGAGTTATTGAAATCATTTGTCTCCAGCCAAATGATGCAGCATAAACCATAGCCTTAAGAATGTAAATAAACGTTTTTTGTTTTTAACGTTAGCTTCTAAAAGTCAAAAGAAAACACAAAATAATGAACCTACAATGGTTCATGTACTTGATGGGATGGAGAAAGGATGACATCATTGTAAAAACTGGATGTGTACATTTAGTTACACTTGCAACAAAAATCATTTTTACATTTTTGTGATCGAGTCATGTTTACACAAAAATACAGACTGCAAAAAAAAAGAATAAAAATAATTGATTTGAAATGTTTACTTTCATGTACAGAGTTTATTAAAGGTTATTTTCTACTGAGTGAGACTGTATCTGATTTTTATTTTCTTGAATCCAGATCCCTCTTCATCCTCTTTTGGATGGACTCATCCAAGAAGTTGTAAACCTCGCCTTTAAGCATTTCAAATACAAGGAGGGGTAAGAGGCCCAAACTACCAGAAATAATGAATGAAATGCATTTATTGATACTTAAAGTTTGTTTTGTTGTTATCATAGCTCTGCTCAGCACTGTCTGTTTTGTTTGTTTGTTTTGTTTTGTTTTACTGATGCTTATGTTTTGCCTTCCAGGTATCTGGGGCCAAACACAGGCAACATGCACATTGTGGCTGACCTCTATGCTGAGGTGGTTGGAGTCGTAGCTCAGTCCAGGTACTGTACATGCTGTAATTGGTTTTTGTTAATTTTGCACGCTGGCACAAGGTTTTGTGTTATTTGTAGCTTTTTAATCCGTGCCATGTTGACGCCATGACCTTATTTATCCGTATGGAAGGTGAAAATTGTAATTAAAGTCACTTACCTGTCCTCCTATTGACCTCATTTCCCGCGGTGGCAAACGCCGACTGGCGGACTTCAGCATGAGTGAGCAAATTAATGTAATGACAGTCGTTCTCCCTTGCGCTCTGATAGTCGGTGTGTGTTTATGTGTTTGTAAGCATGTGTGTGTTTGTGTACTGCAGGGTAGTGCCTCTCAGATGATGGTCCTCCAACTGTGTAATGTTGTGTGCGATGAATTATTCCCATTTTCCAGGAGGAGAGCTTATTACTGTTTGGTTGGTGTTCATGAAGCAGCTCAGAGACTTCCATCAGACACACATCAATTACTACAGTCATATAATTAATAATGGAGCGAAGTCATCACTTTCAGGTCTAGTTCAATAAAAATACTTTTTCCTTTTCAGGTGATGATGTTTTTAAACTTTATTAAGACTTTTAATTGAGCTTCAACAATTTTATTTATTTAAAGTAGCTTATTCCATATTATTCCAGATTATTTATTATAAAGATATCCATTGTAATTTTTTTGTTTTGTGCTTTTTATGCACCCAAAAGCAAAGGCAAAGCGATATGTTCTTCATGTCTGTGTGTTTGTGTCAGAGTGTGTGTTAATGTGTCTGTACTGTTAGCAACATGTCTTATGAATCGAACTGACTTTGATAAAACGTTTATAATTTGCCATAATTATTGGCTGTGCATATACAACTGATTAACTTTTGGAGTCAACCCAATTTAATATGGCCACCGTAGCTAATCAGTCTCATCAAACACAAAAATGTTTAATGGTCAAAGTCGCTTTTACAGATATTGAGTTAAAGTTTATTGTGGTAGTATCTGATGTTTTTTTCACAAAATATATTCCAAACACTAACAGATTATGCAAGATCATGTGAAAATTGAAAATTGTGTGAAATTGTTTGTTTCGTTTGTTTTTTTAAATAGCTACCATTTCTCAACATAATGTGCTTTTAATTTAAAGCCCTGGCATTTATTCAAGAAATGCGAGACCTTAGTTTTATTTTATTTTTCCCTTTTGTTCTTCTGGTTTATGGATCGGTGCTTGTGTTTGTCGTGTTAACACACACTGCATTAGATGTGAGGCAGATAACTTGTCTCTTGCTCAAGAGCTGCGTGAAACGTCCAAATACATAAAAGCACATGCTCTTTTCCCTCGGCATCACCCCTCCAGATGCCATTCTAAATTTAGGGCTGTTGGTAAAACATATCTGGATCACGAGGATATATACAAACACACACTCAAGCACTCACACCCATTCCATAAAAAAACAGAACCAAAACACACAAAGATAAACATTTTCTGATATTTTACTGTAGCATGAATCAGCCAAAACTTCAGGCTTTTGACTGAAACTCCAGGGATTTGAAAAGTTGTTCACATCTGGTCACCATTCTCCTCCCCTTCCCCTTCCTTCAGGTTCCCAGCTGTGAGGAAGAAGTTCATCTCTGAGCTCAAAGAGCTGAAACAGAAGGAGCAGAGCCCGTATGTTATCCAGTCCACCATCAGCCTCATTATGGGACTCAAGTTTTTTCGCATCAAAATGTACCCAGTGGAAGATTTTGAGGCCTCCTTCCAGTTCATGCAGGTAGGGTTGTTACCTGCTGTTTAGATGAGATGAATCCCAAAACATGTGTAACCCCAGTGTCAGAGTGCATCCACTGACATCTGGAAGCTGTTTACTTAAATACCACTGGAGTAATCTTGGGTCAAGTGCAATGCTTGTTTTCTCTTTGATGAAAATTGGGCAGAATGTTTCTTATTTCCTTTCATCATGACAAAACAGGGATTTGAACCAATGACTTTACATGGACACAGTTCTTGTGTGAATGTTTATGAAGCATTCGCATTATTATGATCCATTTTTCTTCCATACATTTAAGGCATCTTTCTTGTTCCACAGTTTTGAGCTGTTCCAACAATTCATAAATCAAAACGTTCAGCTCGTTCTGGAGAAGGGTGCTATGACTTTTGCTATTGGTGCTGCTTTAGCTTTTTGAAATATTTAGCCTTTTCTGTAATTTGTTGTAACTCATTTTACGTCCTTCAAATCTTTTAGATCTGTTCACAACCTTTTACTGCTCCTTTCACATTTTGGTCTGCTTCAGCTTCTTTCAGCTTCCTTGTGCAAATTAAAACATTTTTCAGCTACTTTCAGCTGTTTTTTTTTTTTTTTTGTGATCCTTTTAGATTCTTTCTGTTAACTACAACATATTTGTGCTTCTACTTTGGTCTGCTCATTTCAGCTTATTTATGCAAGTTTCAGCCTTTTCTGCTATTTCTGCTACTATTTAGCTGTTTTATGCTAATTTTAGCTTATTTGGCTAATTTAATATATATTTTTTTTTGCACTCATTTCAACTTTTGTCTGCCTAATTCAACAAAAATGTGGCCTCTCCCCACTTCCTTCTGGTAATTTCAGCCTATTTCTAATTTTTTTGCTACTTTTCAGCTGTTTTGTTGCAAATTTCTGCTTTTTTAAATAATTTCCACTTTTTTGTGTGAATTTCTGCTCCTTATTTCAGCCCTGTATTCTTTCTGTTTTCTTATGCTGATTCAAGCTTCTTCTACCTTTTCAGCTACCTGTTTAGCATTTTATGCTAATTTCACCTGTTTTCAGCTAAATTTATTTTTTTTTGTGGTAATTTCTGCTACTTACAGCCTAATTAACTTTTCTCTACTAATTTAAGCTTTCTGTGCTCCTTTCAAGTTATTTCTGTTACTTTCAGCTTTTTCTGCTATTTCTGTTAATATTTAGCTGTTTGTATGCTAATTTAATGTTTTCCAGCTAATTCCACACTTTTTGGGCTCATTTAATCTCCTTCCACTTCCTTCTGGTAGTTTAAGCTTGTTTATGTCTTTTTAGCTATTTTTTGCAAATTTCAGCTTCTTCCTTTTTTTATTTTTTAGCAAATTTTCGTATTTTTATGCAAATTTCTGCTTCTTTAAGTCTAATTCAGAAAATATGAGTGCTTTCTTCTATTAACTTAGGCTTGTTCTTCCATTTCAGCTACATTTCAGCATGTTTTTCTTTTTTATCTAATTTCAGCTGTTTTTCAGCAAAGTTCTTTTGTAATAAGCATCCACACTGCATTTTTGCAGGAAATGCAATTTCTTTAGTTATGCATTGTGTCTGTCACTGCCCCTGATTCTTTACCTATTTGTGCCTGCAGGAGTGTGCACAGTATTTCTTGGAAGTGAAGGATAAAGACATTAAACACTCATTAGCTGGACTCTTTGTGGAAATACTCGTACCAGTGGCTGCTGTAAGTGTGTTGTGTTGCTTATCTCACAGAACAATACAGTTACACACAAAACTAGATTCAGATTGAACTTCTCTGTTTCAACTCTTTCATGACATACGTGTGCAATTTACAGTTCTAATATTGAAGACAAAAATCAGTCTTTAGCCTTGTAAGTTGTATTTTTGGCATTCAATAAAATAATCTTTGTCTTTTCTCTTCTAGACCGTGAAGAATGAGGTGAACGTCCCATGTCTGCGAAACTTTGTAGAGAGTTTGTACGACACCACACTGGACCTGTCCTCCAGGAAGAAACACTCTCTGGTAGGCTTCTCACCAAATTGTGTTTCATCCCTCGTCATCGCTCTTCATTTCCTCTCCATTAATAACAATTGGTAAAAGCACTTACTGTAACTGCAACACGTGGGCTTTTATCTCTCCGTGCGAAGGATTAAAGCAGTGCAGCTCGGTGCAGACAGGCGATTTTTGAAGCGTTGCCAGATGGGCATTATTTGGCTACAGCACAGAGACCGGTGGAGGAATTGTACTAGATGTATCTAAAAAGGCTAAGTCTGGTCCTCTGGACATGTCCAGAGGACCAGACTTAGCCTTTTTAGATTTTTCTACCTGGATTATTGAGGCTGCATCAGGGTGTACTAGATGTAGTTCAGCTCTCTTTTTAAAGTAATGGTCTCAACAGAACAAGCATACAAGGTCCATCAGCTTTGGCGACCATTTTGATTCTGGCTGATTCTGAAAGTTATTCAGTTGTAGATGTGCATCGGTTACTTTCTGATAGTTTTGTTAAAATCCATCCAGTGATTCATGAGATATTATGCAGACAGACAAGCAGCAGCAATGGCGGCTAATCGCTAAGTGTTGATAAGCAGCCCATCAACCTGAACTTCACTCAGATATTTTAATGGCTTGCACTGACACCGCTCTCTTCAAGTACTTCCGCAACATTTCTGCAGGATGCTAATATAATTTAAAAATTCTTGCTGTTTCCACACAAGTACTTTTTTTCAAAATCCTACTGATTTGATTTCTAAATATTTGGCAAACTGCTCATAGCAGTAGCATATATTTTTCTTCACCCCCTGCCACGCGTGCCATTGTTTGCATACTTTGCCAATTACCATTAACGGTATATGTGTGATCATTCTCCCCTCCCAAAAACGTCACCAAGTCGAATATTTTTGGTAATTTGTTTAGGTTCTCTTTGTAGAGCTTTCTTGAATCACGAGTTTTTAGAAATAAGTAAAATACCTAGCATTCTTTAAAGGCATGCATATCACCCACTGCTTTTCAAATCAGAGTTTCAGACTGAGAGTATCCTATGTTGAGAAAAAACATAGTGTAGTTGTTCAAACCCCCCAAAAATAGCATGCAATATTGCAAGGCCGATCTGCTAGCGCTTAGAGAATGTGTTGTGAATGATTTTTGGTGGTACAAGATAAATCAAACAAATTCACTGTCAGTTAGAAGACGTTTGTTTTTCCACACCACTGGAACATGTTCCACAGACGTTTGACAGACATGTTTGCTAACAAGCAGCGTCACATAGCTGCTGTGCTACATTACAGCTGCTGATGTGCTGTTTCAGTTTTGTGCAGGAGTTCCTTGTCGGTGTCCTCAGGGCTGCAGATATACTGCTCTGCTGGTCCTCACGCTTCTTTCAACAGATTCTCCAAATACTCCAAGCCACACATGCAGCCAGACATCTAAACACACCTCTCTCTTTACATAAAAGTTTTGTTTTCTTCACAAAGTAACAAGACCCAGGCATGTACCCAAACTAACTATAACCTGATGTGTCAGCTAAAGCTGAATGGACAGACACGACAGAAATGACAGAAATGTGATGCAGTTTCTTAATTGTTTTGCTTTTACATTCCTCGGTGCCTGAGTGAGAGGAGGTACTGAGATGGGTGAGAGACAGATAACAAACACCCACAGAGATAAGGAGTGCCTGGTATTCTGTGTATTTTTCAAAACTAACATTAGCAAAAACTTCCATGACATGAGTTAATTCTGGACTAACACGGCTCATTAGGAAAACATTCCAGTTAAAGGAATGACGTGGAAACAGAACAAATTACAGAAATGTAGTTTGAGTGGACGCTAAGAGCCTAATGTCTGAAAACACACTTGTTAAATTTAAAGACATAAAGAGCAAAGCATTGGCTAAAATCTCAAAGAATCTAAATGCTAGTTAGAGGTCATTAGAAGCAATATATCAGCAAAAAGTTGCTCAAATCTATAGCTAAAAGCAGCAAAAGGCTAACTGGAATTAAAATGTAGCAAAATAGTAACTAAATGGAAAAGGCCAACCAAAACTAAAATCAACTACACCTTATGAATCAACTTGTCCCTGAATGTAGCTAAATTCAGTTCTCTCTTGTAAATGAGTCTTCGAGGCTCAATGAGACTAACCTGTATAAATAAAGGTTGAATGAAAAAAAAAAAAAGTAGTTAGCTAAAGCTGAAGATAGCAAAGTATAGCAAAAGGCTGGCTAAAAGCAAAAAATATCAAAAGTTTAGCTAAAAGCTAAAAGTAACAAAAGATTAGCCAAAAGCTAAAGTTTTCAAATCCTAAACTAAAATAGCAAAGGCTAGCTAAAGGATAAAGTATCAAAACTCTGGCTATAAACTAAAAGATGCAAAAAGCTGGCTAAAAGCTAAAAGTAGCAAAAATTTAGTCATAATCTAAAAGTAGCAGACTGGTAGCTAAAAACTAAAAGTTGCATAAAAAGACAAAAATAGAGCCAGGCTGCTGAAACGAATTTCAATAGAAACACATGTATGAAGGAACTGAGGAGAACTGTTTTATGCAGAAAAAAAAAATAACTGTAAATAAAGTTACATATTTTATCAAGACTGAAAATTACAAAAACAACATTTGTTTCACCCTTCTGCTAAATAAGTTGATTGATTTGATAAATGAATGGTTAAAAAAGCACAAAGTATATAGTAAAATTATTACAAAAGACATACAGAAAAATAAAAAAGCTAGAAAATAACTGCAACAACATAGCAAAAACATGCATGTTGGGCTGATTGTCCCTAGGTGTGAGTGAGAGTGAATGTTTGTCTCATTTGTCTCTGTGTCCCTGTACTGGATCTGTCCAGGGTGTCTCCCGCCTCTCATACAGTGACTGCTGGATATGATCCCAGCAACCCAGAAAAGAAGAAGCAGATATAGATAATGGATGGATGGGCCTTGGTGTTCTTAAAGGTTCAATTCCCTTACCCCTCTTCCTCTCTGATGTCTCTGTCCACACCAGGCTCTGTACCCTCTGGTGACGTGTCTGCTGTGCGTCAGTCAGAAGCAGTTCTTCCTCAGCCGGTGGCACATTTTTCTAAACAACTGCCTCTCAAACCTCAAGGTCAGCATTTCTGTCCACACCATGTAAATGCAGGAACAAATTGTTTTTCTATTGCAGTAGTGTTATGCTAATAAACTAAAACGTGTAAGCTGCACTGTAAATGTCTTCAAACTGGGAATCAGTTTGGCAAAGTCTCAAAGAAGTTCAACACTTGCACCACCTTATGTCTTTTCATCCTCAAAACCAACGATGGAGGCTCAGAAAGCTTGTTAAGTTCCTGACTGCCCAGTACATCATCAAAGTCCATAAAATGTGGATCATACTTCATTAAAGTGCTAGTAATTTTAGCCTAAATAAATCCTTTATATAATTAAATAAAATAAATAAATCCTTTATATAACTGTTGTAAAATTAGTCATATGTAACAAAAAACAGATTTTTAAATCTCTATGATGTCTGAATGCAGAACAAAGATCCAAAGATGGCACGTGTGGCACTAGAATCACTCTACCGCCTGCTGTGGGTCTACATGATCCGTATAAAGTGTGAGAGCAACACGGCAACACAGAGGTGAGAGCTTTCTATTCCCCAGTCCATGTGACTTTATTCTAAAAACATTTAACATCAACATATTATTAAATGAGCTGGAATTTGTCATGTAAAGTAAATTTTGTGAAATATAACATACATTTATTTATTTTCTTTTAGTGATTACCGGTATTTGTGCTATTTTTTTTTTTTTTTTTTTTTTTTATTACCTCGAGAAGGGCTATTCAACTGGCGACCCATGGGCCGGAACTTCAATCTGGCCCACTTTATTAAAAATAAAATAAAATACAATTTTGGGAAGGGGGGGAGGGGGGTCTGGATTTGGATTCTGGGTTATGTTTATTGCATTTATGTTTAAATTCAATAAAATAAACAATTTTAAAAGGTAACAGATCATTGTAAAAATTGGTTTATTTACATAATGACTTTAATCACTGGATGTCCGGCCCCTGAGCTGCTGGTTTTCATAAACTGTGGCCCCCTGAGCAGTTTAGTTGAATAGCTCTGCTTAGTCATTCAATAGAGAAAACATAAATAATTCAGAAGAATGTGTTGTTCTTCTCGTCTTCTTTTAGCCGTCTGACGTCCATCACCTCCACATTGTTTCCCAAAGGGAGTAGAAGCGTTGTGCCCAGAGACATGCCCCTAAATATTTTTGTCAAGATCATCCAGTTTATTGCTCAGGTGTGTATAATTAACATGTAGAAATATATATTTAGAAAGAAATTGAGATTGTCCTCACCTGTGATCCATTTTGTGGGACTCTATTGACTGTATGAGCCACGTTTTGGTTGATCAAGTTGCAGAAACCATTCAAAAAGCTGAATTGCAATATGTTGCCATGGCCATAAATATAGACTAGGACATGTTTGAGATATCATCATTCATTTTTAACAGTGTAGGAGTTTTGAAGATTAGTCTTCAAAATTCTTGCTTCTTTTGACTTCTTGCTGTATTTGAGCAATCTGAGTGTATACTTCTACAGTTCTAAGTTAAATAAAAAATTTAATATATATATATATATATTCATTTATTTATTTATTGGGGGGGGGGGGGGGTCAAGATGGGGTAGAGGTAGAGCAGCCGACTCAAGACCCAAAAGTCCCAGGTTCGATCCCCAGCCATCTCCACATGTCCTAATGTCTCTGAGCAAGATACCCAATCCCCAGTTGCTCCCTGGGCGCTCCACCTGGATGCAACCCATGTGTGATGGCTTAAATGCAGAGAACCAAGTTCACCACTGTATGGAAACATACAATGATGACAACACATATCACTTATCTTTTATTTATTTATTTATTTTTTAGTCAGAGATCTGAAACCCTGTGTATCTTTGTCCTTTTTTCAGGAGAGACTGGATTTTGCCATGAAGGAAATTATATTTGATCTGTTAAGTGTGGGGAAGCCCGCCAAAGCATTCAGTCTCAACCCAGAGGTAACATTATGGATGTGCATTTACTCTATTTCACAATTTTCCAGCAGTGTATGTCTGCTGGCATTATAGTTATTTAAAATCAGGTTAAAACAGCAAAGTTTTCTGTTAGAAACTTGGGATTATTTGTTCAAGAAGAATGACTCTTGACTTTTAAAGCTGTTGGAAAGTAATGCTTTTAGATTTATCTGGCACTAAAGCTCCCTTTTGTTTACGTACAATAGACTGCTTGCAAGAGAGCAACGTGCATTTGCATTTTTCAATATTTTACCAATTAATTTTTTACTGTAGGAATCACTTCTATTGGAGACTTTTCTCAAGCCCTTCACTGCTTTTGATGAACAAATGGCACAAACGTTTGCTTGCTCTTTTCTCTAGCGTATGAACATTGGTCTGCGTGCGTTCCTGGTGATAGCAGATGCCCTGCAGCAGAAGGATGGAGAACCCCCCATGCCCAACACAGGAGCAACTCTGCCTTCGGGGAACTCATTGAAAAAAAAGAAAACATATCTCAGCAAGACTCTTACTGAAGAGGAAGCCAAACTAATAGGTCTGTCTGTCTGCAGGCCCTTTGTCTGCTGTAATTTGACTGTTCTCTCCAAGTCTGTGATCTGTGAACTCTATCTGCTGTCTGCAGGCATGTCTCTGTACTACTCCCAGGTGCGCAAGTCTCTGGATAACATCCTCAGACACTTAGACAAAGAGGTGGGCCGATGCATGATGCTCACCAGTGCCCAGATGCTCAACAAAGAACCAGAGGACATGATCACGTATGTAATTCCACTTTGAAGAGGAATAATTTAACAAGTTTCTAATCCTTTTCATATTTGAAAGTTTTCAGCTTCTGCAAACAAGCCTAATGTGCATCTTTGTCTTTAGTGGAGAAAGGAAGCCTAAAATTGATCTGTTCAGGACATGTGTTGCTGCCATTCCTCGTATTCTACCTGACAGCATGTCCAAACCTGAGCTCATCGACCTGCTTTCACGGTGAGTTTCAGTTTGATCCCTTTTAATTGTCACAGACTATTTTCACATATTTTAACAGATCCTTTTTTAGAAGTCAGATAAGTCATGAAACATACTAAAGCCCATTGAAGCTCTGATTAATTTAGGATGTTCTATACCTTTACTAAGACTTACAGTGCACATGGACGATGAGCTTCGTCTCATTTCCCAGAACTCCCTGCAGAGCCTGTTACTTGATTTCTCAGACTGGAGGGAAGACGTCTTGTTTGGATACACACATTTTCTGTTACGTGAGGTACAGCAGAACTGTGCTGTTTTGTTTTGTTTGTTTGTTTGTTTTCTCTGGTGATTATTTATTTTTAAAAACATGTAAACATCAGAAATAATATTTATATTTGTCCTAAATGTTCCTAATATTTGAATGGTAATCCAACAGCAATCATGCTTACCATATGCAGATTATTTGTGCAAAACTAGAACACATAAGACACAACACTGACTTGACTTATATCTGAGATTTCTGAATGAAAAAAAAAAAATTCTATAATGCAGTGTTATCTGCATTTGCTAATCTGTCAAAGTATAATGCAGATGTCATAAATAATTTACTAAAACAAAGAGTAAATGTTTTAACATAATATTGACTGTGTTTATAAATGTCCTTTATCGAACTCTATAAGGTCCAAGATACTCATCAGGGTCTGCAAGATGCCTCTGTGAAGCTCCTCCTCCAGCTGCTCGGACAGTGGAGGTTAGCTCTGCAGCTCCAGGGGAAGATGCGAGGCGGAGTTGAGGTTAGTAGAATACAACAACAGCAGAAAGCTGTTTTACCCGCTTACAACTGAAAAATATACACTTTATTAGTGTGAAAGCTGAATCAGCATTCACACTATGGTTTTCCTGATGTTTTTTTCATACAGTTGTTGCTAGCCTTGTTACATTTAGGTTTTATCTACAGTTCAGCTATTTTTAGCTTTTAGGTACCATTTTGCATATTTAAGCTTTTACCTAGCCATATGCAACTTTTAGCTTCTAGTGAGCCATTCAAAACATTTAGTCCTCCTTGAATCACCACCTTATTGTGGTGAAGGAGTCTGTGTGCCTGAATGATCCTAGGAGCTATGCTGTCAGGGGCATTTGCCCCTGGTAGGGTCTCCCAAGGCTGACTGGTCCTAGGTGACAGGCCAGACAACGAGCGATTCAAAACACAAAGAAGAACAAGGAGCTTAGTGTCCGTTGCCCAGACATGGGATATCGGGGGCCCCACCCTGGAGCCAGACCTGGCGGAAGAGCTTGTGGGCGAGTCTCTGCCCATGAGGCCCAGTTGGGCTCAGCCCGAATGAGCAACATTGGCTTTCCTTTGTGGGCCCACCACCTGCAGAAGGGGCCATACAAATTGGGTGCATAACTCCATGGGCAGTGACCAAAGGCAGGGGCCTTGACGTTCTAACCCTGGCTTACCAAAGTTGGCTCTTGGGACATGGAATGTAACCTCTCTGGTGGAGAAGGAGTCTGAGTTTGTGCATGAGGTTAAGTACAGACTAGATATAGTTGGGCTCACCTCGATGTACAGTTTGGTCTCCAGAACAAATCTCCTTGAGAGGGGTTGGTTCTTATTCCACTCTGGAGGTGCCCATGGTGGGAGGTGCCAAGCTGCTGTGGGTCTACTCTTAGCCCCCTGACATGGTGCTTGTGTGTTGGATTTTAACCCAGTAGATGAGAGGGTAGCTTCCCTGCACTATCAGGTGAGGGGACAGGCTCTGATAGTTGTTTGTACCTATGCACCAAACAGCAGATCAGAAAATCTGGCATTCATAGTCTTTAATGGGGATGCTGGAAGGTTCTTCAGCTGGGGACTCCTTTATTCCTCTGGGGGACTTCAGTGCCTATGTTGGTAATGACAGTGTGACCTGGAGGGACGTGATTGGGAGAATCAACCTCTCTGATCTGAACTTGAGCTGTGTTCTGTTGTTGGACTGCTGTGCTAGTCATGGTTTGTTCATCATGAACACCATGTTCAAACATGAGTGTCCATAAGTGCAATTGGTACCAGGACGCCCTAGGTCGTAGATCAATGATTGACTTTGTAATTGTGTCATCTGATTTGCCGCCATTTCTTTGAACACTTGGGTAAAGAGAGGAGCTGAACTGTCAACTGATCACCTCTTGGTAGTGAGTTGGATCAGATTGCAGGGGAAGATGCCAGACAGACACGATAAACCCAAACATTTGGTGAGGGTTTGCTGGGATTATCTGGCAGAAGAACCCATCAAATAGATCTTCAACTCACACCTTGGGGAGAGCTTTAACCGCATCCCAGCTGAGGTGGGGGACATTGAGTCTGAGTTGGCCATGTTCCGCACCTCAGTTGTTGAGATGGCTGTCTTGAGCTGTGGCCGCAAGGTTGTTGATGCTTCTCGCAGAGGCTATCAAACTCGTTGGTGGACACCCTGAGTTAGGGAGGCTGTCAAGCTAAAGAAGGAGTCCTTTCGGGCCATGCTGGCTTGTAGGACTCCAGAGACAGTGGAAGAGTACCGGAGGGCTAAGTTGGCCACCGCCTTGGCTGCAAAAGCTTGGCTATGGGAGGAGTTCAGTGAGGCCTTGGATAGAGACCTTCAATTGGCTCTGAGGAGATTCTGGCAAACCATCAGACAGCTAAGGAGGGGAAAGCAGTGCTTTACTAACTGTGTTCAGTGAAGGTGGGGTGCTGTTGACCTCAACCAATGGTGTCAGGAGGTGGAAGGAATACTCAGACCTTCTCAATCCCACCGCCATGTCTTCCATGGAGGAAGCTGAGTCGAGGGATTTGGGGGGATGGTCTGTCCATAACTGTGGCTGATGTTGCCGAGGTAGTTAAAATGGTCCACGGTAGCAGGGCTCTGGAGGTAGATGAGATCCATCCTGATTTTCTTAAGGCTCTGGATTTTTTGTGGCTGTCTTTGTTGACACACCTTTGTAACATCATGTGGACATTGGGGGTAGTTCCACTTGATTGGCAGGCTGGGGTGGTGGTTCCCCTCTTCAAAATGGAGGACAGGGCGGTGTGCTCCAATTATTGGGGCATCACTCTCCTTTTTCTCCCTGGTAAGGTCTATTCAGGAGTACTAGAGAAGTACTGGTCGAACCTTAGATCTTGGAGGTACAATGCGGGCTCTGTCCTGGTTGTGGAGCAATTGACCAGCTCTTTACCCTCACTAGCATCCTTGAGGTGTCATGGGAGTTAGCCCATTCAGTCTACATTTGTTTTTTGGACTTGGAGAAGGCTTTCAACCGTCTTCCTTGAGGTAAACTGTGGGGGATGCTCCGTGAGTATGGGATTGGGGGACTGTCACTACGAGCTCTTTGGTCCCTATATAAGTGGTGCGAGAGTTTGGTTTGCATTGCCGGCAGTGTCGGACCTCTTTAGGGTGGGTGTTGGACTTACCCAGGGTTGCCCTGTGTCACTAATTTTGTTCATAAATTTCATGGACATAATTTCTCAGTTCAGCCAGGGAGGTGGAGAGTGTCTGGTTCATCGGCCTCAGGATTCCATCTCTGCTCTTTGCAGATGATATGGTCGTATTGGTATTATTGTGCTGTGATCTTCAGCTTTCACTGGAGCGTTTCGCAGCAGATTGTGAAGCAGCTGGGATAAGGATCCAAATCTGAAGCTATGGTTTTCATAAAAGGGTGGATTGAACTCTTCGGGTCGAGGGTGAGGTTCTGCCTCAAGTGGAGCTGTAAGGCAAAGCCCTCTGTTTACATATTGATCTACGTTCCTATCTTCACCTTTGGCCACAAACTCTATGTAATGACCGAAAGGAAAAGATCATTGATGCAGGTAGTTGAAATGAGTTTCCTCCACAGGGTAGTTGGATTCTCCCTTAGAGATAGGGCAAGAAGTTCAGTTATCCAGGAGCGACTCTGAGTAGAACCGCTGCTCCTCCACATTGATAGGAGCCAGATGAAGTGGTTCGGGCATCTGGTAAGGGTGTTCCCGGGGTGCCTCCCTAGGGAAGTGCTTTGGGCATGTCCGACTGGGAGGAGACCGCAGGAAAGACCCAGGACACGCTGGAGAGGCTACGTCTTTCGGTTGTCCTGGAAATGCCTTGGGGTCCTCCCAGAAGCACTGGAAGAGGTGGCTGGGGAAAGAGATGTCTGGGCCTCCCTGCTCAAGCTGCTGCCCCCGCAACCTGACTTTGTAACAAGTAAATGATGGATGGAGTTATTGTTTTCCTACTTTTATCCAACTTGTTCTGCTTTTAGCTTTAACAAATGATTTTTAGCTTTTTAACAAATTTCAGTAAAATCGTTCAGCACTCAGCATTCACACTGCATTTTTGAAAAAAAAAATTTTTTTCAGTTAAAATTTAAACCTTTACTGTTCTGTCTATTAAAACATTTTCAGATACAACTCACTTTTATTCCCTTTAATTACTTTGTATTTAGGTGAAGCAACTTCAACAGCTGTAGCTGCTAAGATGGCGTTCAGAAAATGTGAACTGTTGTTTAATCTCATTGTTCCTTGTCCACTCTGTCCAACAGACCAGCCCACGGCTTCCAGAGCGAAGTCCTCATTGCTCCGTGCTCCATGCTGTTGAAGGACTGGCCCTGCTGCTTCTCTGCTCATGTCAGATCAGCACGAGGAAGCTGGCGGTCGGTGTATTGAGAGAAATACGCTGCCTCTTTACAGCTCTGGGACATGCTGAGGTACAGAAATCTCACATCTAAACCCAGTGAACTGAGAGTGAGTTATCTTCCATTGGATTAGACTAATACTTTGCAAAATAAATAGATAACAAGATCAGGAGGTTTGTGGCAGGTGGTTAGGAAAGACAGATAAGAGACATGGAAAATAGATGACAGGAGGCCCGTCTGGCTGTAGATGGGTTTAGAGATGCAGCATATGCAGCCTGTAAGTTTGTTCACATTGTGTCATGCTGTTATAAAAATAACTGATTATATAAATATCACACCCTACAGGACGATGACAAACCCATGATAGAGGTCATGGACCAGCTGAGCCCTGCTGTAATGGACAGCTTTGTTCATGTAGCGGTTTCTGACTCGGTGAGTATTGAGTAAAACTGGTATATCAGATTCAATATGTTACAGAAGTACATATGACTGATTCTGAGTGTTTCTTCTAAACTTTACCTCTTCCCTGCTTCAGTCCACGTTGCCCCTCAGCCACCATGTTGACCTCCAGTGGTTGGTGGAATGGACTGCTCGACTGATGAGCAGCTCATATGACGTAAAGAGCCCGAGCCACGTCTGGATCTTTGCACAGTGCGTAAAGGACCCATGGGTGCTCTGTTTGCAAATCTTCCTGCGACAAGAGCACCTACCCAAACACTGCTCCACTGCTCTGGGATACGCCTGGCCCTACGTCTTCACGCGGCTACAGTTGCTGCTGCCACTCGTGGACCCCAAGTACAAAAACACACCTCAAGTTTGAAGAAGTAGTTTAGGATGAATAATTACAATATTTTATTGAGGTTTAGGTTTTCTTCTTCTTCACCTGTTTTTCTGCAGTAGTCCAGTGAATGCAAAGAAGACCAGCACGGCAGGCTCCAACGACAGCTACATTTCTCTCTGGCGTAATTATCTGATCCTGTGTCTGGGTGTGGCCAAGCCCAGCATCATGTCACCTGGCCACCTCAGGGCCTCCACGCCTGAAATCACCGCAACCACGCCTGATGGTAGCATCACTTATGACAACAAGGTCAGTGTTTAGAATTAAAAAAAATATAGACATTCCTAATAATCTAAAAAGTTTTTTTTTTTTTTAATAAAATTTCCTGTCATGAAAAATACATTGACTGTATGGATCATAATAGAAATAGAAGGCATATTCTCAGTAGATTTTATTATTTAATTGATTTTTTTTTTTTGTACATAGAATGTTGAGTGGAACTGCTTATGATTGTAAGAATTTATTTTTTATTTTTAAGCAACATTTTATTAGACGCTCTAAAATACTAGGCTAAAATACTAGGTTTAATGAATAAAGAATGTTTAATGTGGCGTTGTTACATGTACAATGAGGAAACTTTGGGCTTAATTAATAATATGAAAATGTTTGTTATAATTTAATCAGGGGTTTTTGTGTGTTATTTGATTTGTGTGTGTGTAAAATGTTTATGTGTTTTTTTTGTTAAAGGTGATTGGCACTCCTTCTGTGGCCTGGCTATTAAAACAACTTGTCCCGCTCATGAGAGCTGAGAGCCTGGAGATCACAGAGTCTCTTCTGTTGGGGTTTGGATGCACAAATGCTCTGGTCTTCAGGTATTTGAACACAGACATGCGCAAACGCACACGTGCTAGTTGCGATGCTATCTGTTACATAGGACAGGCTTGGTTAGTGTTTTTACTCTCCTCGTACCTATTACTTACTCCACATTGCTGTCGTAGCTTGAATAGATGGCATACCTCTGTAACGTTCACAGAAGAAGGAAAATCGTGTGTCTCTGTTGTAGAAAGGAATTCGTAGAGGGAAAGAAATGCTGCATTTTTTTTTAAAGAACAGATCTTCCATTGTGTTAGGAAGGTATTTCATTTTAAAAGGATTATCTATTTTTAACTCAGAATGTCTTCTGAAAAAAAAAAAAAAAACATGTTTTCAAAGACATTAAGTCTTACGTCAGACATAAATATTAAACACAAAACACTTGTCTCGCTATAAAATGTTGATTCATAATCATACAATTACTTTAAGCAAGGCAATTTTATTTATTCTGTACAAGAAGCAAAGGTTTGATTTATCCTTTTATAGCCACTCAGTGGTGAGGTAATCATTTGATTACTGTTGCTTCTGATTTACAGGGAGTTGGTTGAAGAGCTCCATCCACTGATGAAGGAAGCGCTGGAACGGCGGCCTGAGGTGACCAATGCACTGAAACACATATAAACATCAACACATCACAGAAGTAAAATTAGATTAAAATTATTGGTTCCGTAATGGGATTATTTATTGTATTATTGCTATAAAGTGTGTTTAAAATAAAACTAGCCTAGCATAAATAAGCTAAATACTCTGATCAGCCATAATATTATGACCACTGACTGGTTTATCTTGTCAAAATGCTGGGAAATAAAGCACATTATCATTCACTTGAATGCTAATTGTTTTGCCTAGCTTAAGTTGGCAACAGAAATGTTAGCTCAGTGTTCATAGCCCGATGTGTTTGAACAATAAAAAATAAATTTTGTCTGAATTCTCTGCTTTCAGAATAAAAAGCGGAGAGAGAGGAGAGATCTTCTCAGGCTGCAGCTGCTGAGGATCTTTGAACTGTTGGCTAACGCAGGCGTTATTAGTGACAGGTAGACAACGCACGACAGCTGTATGCATTTAGGGTCTTTTTGTTTGTTTATTATTATTATTATTATTATCATTATTATTGTTACAGTATATTACTTTTCCTATTTGTCCCCGTTTGTAACGCATGGTCTCTTCTTTCCTAAAGCACCAACGGGGCTCTGGAGCGTGACTCCCTGGCACTGGGTGCTTTGTTCCTTGAATACGTGGATCTGACCCGGATGCTTCTGGAGGCAGAAAATGAGAAGGAGCTGGATGTGCTTAAAGACATCAGAGCTCATTTCAGTGGAATGGTGGCAAATCTCATCCAGTGTATTCCCGGTAAATGATTTTTAATGGTACTACATTTTGTCCTAATGCATTGGGTTTCTGGAAGTTCATTTCATTCCTGTCTTGGTTCTCACATTAACCCATTGTGTCTCTGACTCCCACTTCTCTACAGTTCAGAACAGGCGCTTCCTCTTCCCCCAGCAGTCTCTTAGACATCATCTTTTCATCCTCTTCAGCCAGTGGGCTGGACCCTTCAGTGTTATGTTCACTCCTCTGGATCGTTACAGTGACCGCAACCATCAGATCACTCGCTATCAGTACTGTGCTCTGAAGGTAAGCAGTACCCACACTCCCAAACTGCACTCCACAACACAGGCTGATCTTTTTTCTTCTACAAGGATCTTAGCATTAATGCAGCTTTTGTTTTCCAGGCCATGTCTGCTGTTTTGTGTTGTGGTCCGGTTTTTGACAATGTGGGCCTCTCTACCGATGGTTATCTCTACAAATGGCTTGACAACATTCTGGCCTGTCATGACTTACGGGTAGGTATCTCAGACCTACTGTTGTCTTGCTTGGCAGTCGTTGTTTTATTTTTCTTCAATAATAGTCTAATCGCTGTTTCCTTTAGCATATTATTGCCTCTAAATGAAATCTTGTTTGTCATTAGGTGCACCGTCTAGGATGTGAGGTGATCATTCTGCTTTTAGAACTGAATCCAGACCAGATTAATCTGTTCAACTGGGCTGTGGATCGCTGCTTCACTGGATCTCACCAACTGGCATCTGGCTGCTTCAAGGCCATTGCCACAGTCTGTGGCAACAGGTCAGTCATTTTTATCACATATGTCACTTTAATATACAGTGACTGCACATCTGCTAATATTAACAATTTCCTGCGGGATCAGTAAAGTTCTATCATCTTATTTATGGGTTCAGTGTTAAGTTGTAGTAAGTAGCCTACTGTGCATGTGTCAGAGCTTACTGGGAAGGGGAAAAACGGAAGAGATGTGTTGTTTTTGTTATGTTAATGATGACAAAGTGTGGATACTCATGGATTTCATTACTTTATCTGTGATTAATAAATTTGCCACTTATTTTGCCAGAAATTACCCATTCGACCTGGTGACTTTGCTGAATCTTGTGCTGTTTAAGGCCTCGGACTGCAACAGAGAAATCTATGAAATCTCTATGCAGCTGATGCAGGTAGGATAGGGTTCCTTTATTAACTTTTGGAGAACAAAATAAAAGTATGTGGAAAAGATACAGTCAATAAACATAACTTTACATGTGCAGGTGCTGGAGACCAGACTTTGTGCATACTCTAAGCGGATGGTGGAGCAGAAGCCGGGGAATATTTTGTATGGAACACACGGCCCAATGCCTCCACTGTACAGCGTCAACCTATCTCAGCTCTCCATCCAGCTCGCCAGCATGTACCCAGAGCTGACGCTGCCTCTGTTCTCAGGTACGTCCTTCATTTTAAACAAGTTTATATGCACTCCACTACTATTTGGAACACTTAGTACCACAAAGTGCAATAAATGTAAGGAAAAACAAACTTTTTTTTTTTTAAGTTTGTGAATATAGAGTACAGGAAGCAGGTCAACTTCTGCACCATTATGTTTGTTTTGTTTTGTACATCTGAAATATTATGTTTCAACAAGTGTAAATGAAAATGCTCAACTGCACCATATTTTTCTAGACTCAATGGTTTCATAAGCAGCAATGGATTAAAAAAAAAACTAGAGAATTTACATTTTCTGTAAAAATGCTGCACAAAAGCTAAATGGACTGCACTTAAATAGCACTTTTTTTAAAATCTTATCAAGACACTCAAAGAGCTTTGCACTACAATCTGTGTCCACATTTACCCATTCATACAGCACTCTACTAGATCTGTACAAAGAATAATCAGAGCTTTATCACATTCATACACTGACGAGACACACATCAGAGACAATGGGGGCTCAGTGTCTTGCCCAGGGACACTTAGCATATGACTGCTGATGGAATCGTACCCCCAACTCCTGCATTGGAGGATGACTGCTCTAACCACTCAGCCATAGCCACCTCTAAAAGCTGAGTGTTGTACAAAGTAGTAGCTGAAACTGAGTTATTAATACTAAAAGAAGCAGAATGCTGGCTAAAGGCTAACAGGGGCAAAATGCTTATTACAAATAGCAACACTAGCTAAAATAGTAAAAGACTAGCTAAAAAAATGGAAACAAAAAGACAGAAAATAGAGCAAGTATACAGCAACAGTTTTCAAAGAGAACAATGTTTTTGAATAGTTGTTTATGACTATCATACTGTTTAATGAATTTATATATTTTCTGTAATATTAAAGTTATTAAAAAACAATTCAAAAGTCATATCACCCATCTCCTGATTTCAATGAATGTTCTGATGTATGAATAGCTAAAATAACACCAAGTGTGCAGAGGTTATTTGATTGCAAAAAAGCATGAGGAATATTAAACCGAGGAAATCAACAGTGTGAATGCTTAATCAGCATTTTACACTATTAGAAAGTAAAACACTAAATTAATTTGATCTTGTCTTGAATGCATCTAGATTATCTGCTAAATGCTGAAACAACCAGAAAAGTTTTCAAAACAACTAAAATGTTTTGATTTTTTACCATAAAAATCTTTGAAAGACCTTTTATACGCAGTTAACATCCAATGTGTATTTCTGTTTATGAACACTGAAACTATATTAATCTTCCTCGGGGCACAGACTGTACATCTATAATTCCCCTTTGTGATTTTCATTTTTGTAATGCAGAGGTGAGTCAGCGTTTCCCAACCACCCATCCCAATGGCAGACAGATCATGCTCTCCTACCTGCTACCCTGGCTCAGTAACATAGAACTGGTGGACACTGGCCTCCTACCCCCAGCCTCCAGTCCCTGCACTCCTGAGGAAGACACCCGCGGTCAGGCGCAGGGCATGTCCCCCAGTCTGAGAGGGAATGGCTGGGGGTCCTTGCAGGCAACCTCTTTGGTGCTCAACAACCTCATGTTCATGACTGCTAAGGTAGGAAAAGACATGATTAATATGTTTGCACTTTTTGTAAAATAAATTAATAAACTAGAGAAATTGCATTTCCTGCGAAAATGCAGTATGAATGCTTATTGCTGAAGAACTTTCTTAGCTAAAAACATGCTGAAATAGCTGAAAAGGACGAACAAGCTGAAGTTAGCAGAAGAAAGCAGAAAGAACATATATTTGATTAACTATGTTTAAACATGCAGAAATGAGCACAAAATTAAAGAAATGAGCTACAAAAATGCTGAAAGGACAGAAAAAACTGCCTTGAAGGGAATGGAAGGAGCTGAAACAAAACCCAAAAATGTGGAATTAGCTGAAAAAAAAAACAAACAAAAAAAAAAAAACCTACATTTAGTACAAAGCAGCTAAAAAGTAGTTGAAATAGCAAAAAAAAAAAAAAAAAAAAAAAAAGGGAAAAAAGCCGAAAAAATCTTAAAGGAGCATAAGAAGCTTAAATTGGCAGCAATAAGTTAATTAGACAAAAAGTAGCAGAAATTAGAAAAAAAAGGAAATTATCTGATAAAGCTGAAATTAGAAAAAAAAACTGCTGAAAAGTAGCTAAAAAGGCAGAAAGAAGCTGAAATTATCAGAAGGAAGTGGAGAGATCACATTTTTGCTTAATTAGGCTGAAAAAATTTAAATGAGTGCAAAAAATGTGGAATTAGCTGAAAAAGCTTAAATTAATGTAAAAACAGCTAAATAGTTTGTAGCTGAAATAGCAGAAAAAAACTGAAATACGCATAAATGATAAGAATTCGTTCTTCTTTTGCTGCCTTTCATTTTATATGTATCTTATTTTATTTGTATTGAATAAGACTTGTTTTAATTGAAATGAAATGAATGAATAAATAAATAAATAAATAAGCTGAAAGGAGCATAAGCAGAAATTATCAGAAAGAAGTTAGAAGAAGCACAACAATGTTATTTAGCAGAAATAATCTTAAATAAGTACAAAACAGCTGAAAGTAGCTGAAAAAAGTTTAAATTTGCACACAGAAGCTGAAAGAAGCTGAACCAGAACAAAATGTGAAAGGAACAGTAAAAGGTTGTAAATAGATAAAAAAATTTGAAGGATGTAAAATGAGCTCAATTCATTTTCTCTCAGGACAAAAGTGGCAGAAATGGATAAATATTTCAAAAAGCTAAAGTTGCACCAATACCAAAAACCGTAGCAGGATTGTCCTGAAAGAGCTGAACGTTTTGATTTATTTGTTGAAATAGCACAAAAATTGTGAAACGTGAATTGCGCCGAAAAATGTACGGAAGAACAATGGATCACAGTAGTGTGAATACTTCATGAGCATTCACAAAATAAATATTTTACCATCTTCTGCCTCATTACTGGACTTTTATTATTTTTTCTCTTCAGTATGGAGATGAGGTTCCTGGACCAGAGATTGAAAATGCCTGGAATGCTCTGGTGTCCAACGAGCGGTGGGGCAACAACTTGCGAATCGCCCTGCAGTTCCTGATCAGCCTGTGTGGCGTCAGCAGTGACACCACGTTATTACCTTATGTGAGTTAAATGAAATGATGAGGGCGGCAGCAAAAATATTTTGAATTTCATGATTTGATGATGATGATGTACAACAGAAAAAAAAATTGTTTTAATACTTATATTTCATATTTCTTAATATTTGTGTGGGATTTTAGATTAAAAAGGTGGTGATCTACTTGTGTCGCAACAACACCATTCAGACAATGGAAGAGCTTCTGTTTGAGCTGCAGCAGACTGACCCGGTCAACCCTGTGGTTCTACACTGTGATAATCCTCCCTTTTATCGTTTCGCTGCCAGCAACAAAGGCTCCACCTCTCAGACAGGTCAGCAGAATTGCTGAACTTGTGCACGATATACAATATATCTTAAATGGTCTTTTGAACTGAAAACTACAACTTTCTTATTTAATGTTCAGGCACCACCTCCAGCAGTAACACTGTGGTGGCTGGACAGGACAACCTGCCAGACACAGATGAGAACAAGCTGGTCAGAGAGAACGAAGATCGGTTAGTACAAAACAAAATTACCTGCACTGGCTGCCACTGTGTGGCTACTTTCATTTATAAAGTCTGTAAACTAAAGTTCAATCTGATGGTTTCATTTCAGCAGGTTCAGAGCTCACAACAGGCTGGAGTCTCGCTACAGCAACAGCTCCGGAGGCTCCTACGAAGATGAAAAGAGTAGGTTGTCGTGGTTTCATTGACAATGAATGAAATTTAAACTTGGGTGATATCCACTCACACTCAGAGCAGAACATTAGCTGGAAAACCCCCACAACATGGACGTTTCTTTGTCCAGATTGTTTACTTCTTTAACCTTAGACAAAACCAGTTCCAAATGTTTTTTTTTTTTTAATCTTTATTCATTTTATATTTAAAACACTACCAAAAATTTTTTTAAAGAAAACCATTATACATATAATATAGAAAAAAAAATACATAAAATGAAAGGTGGCAGAATGAAGAAAAAAAATCTTATTATATCTGCCCTTTTAAAAAATATATTCTAATTCAAACAATCAATTTAAACAATAATCATCTATGAGTAATCGAACAAAAAGATTAGCTTGTCACAGATCTAACAATTTCTATTACAATAATCATTTAAACTGGAAAATTTTAATATTTTGTTAACAATTTAGTTTTAATCATTTTCTTAAACACAAGCACTGATTTTGCATTTTTAAGATCATTTCCCAAACCGTTCCACAAATCAACTCCCTGTATGGAAATCGTCCCTTTAAAGAGTTAATCAATTAGCATGATTAACTCTGTCACTTACAATGTTTCCAAATATCTGTCTCCCATCCCACCTGCTGAAACTTGGAACTCCTTCAGGGTGGTCACAGGAGCCTCAGTGTTTCTCATTATTCTCCTTTCTGCACGGTCACTTAGTTATAAGGATGACCTGCTCTGTAGATTTACACATGTCCCATAGTCCTTCCATTTTGTTCTTTAAGGATGGATTTAATTGAACTCCTGTGGATGTTTAGAGCCTTGTAAATCCCTTGGTATCCCCTGACTTGTACTTTTATATACCGGTAATCTTTTCTCTTAGCTGGACACTTTAAACAGGGTGAATAACTATTCAATCACTTAATGCACATTATGTAATTTTATTTAACTGGTATTGCTCGGTAGAGATTTGATTTCACTTTGTCATAGAAATTTTGTTTTAGATTTTTATTAGTATTTTTGTATGTGTGTGTGTGCGTGCGTGCGTGCGTGTACATGTGTGCGTGTGTGCACGCACGCATGTGCGTGCGTATGTGTGTGTGTGAAGAAGTCAAGTTAATATTGACCATGATTGACTTATGACAGCAATAAAATCATAAACCATGCAGAGGAGTGAATATTTCATTGTATGTAATTAAAAAAATGGACATGGGTTAATTAAATGTGTTAATTTGGGGGAACTGATTTGATAAAGATTTTAAAAATGAGAACAATACACGTTTAGTACCTACACTTTTGTAAACCTATATATTTTAAAATTTTATTCATCCCCCCACCAACTAATTTAGTTTACCATGTATATATATGTTTAATAGTTGTATTTGTTATTAGTGTATTCATTATTTAAGTTGCTGCTTTCTGTGTTTGTAGATCCAGTTCAGATTGCCTCTGTTCTGCTGAAGATAAAAGATGGGCTGGTGAAAACAGGATTGAGAGCACGGAGTCATGTGCTGCTGGGACCCTTCTCCTGCCGCAGCTCCCTGGAAGCTCGATGGTGCAGACACAGCGGAAGTCCTGGACCTGAGCCCGGACCTCCTAAACTGCTGTTTGACCTAAAGGGAGGTCTTCTGCAGGTTTGTGTACCCATGACATTTGTTCAGCTCTCTGCTGGTTAAGGTTAGGTCAGCACCTCTGCACCTGGTTAGAAGTGAGAGTGACTAAGAGTCGTGCTCAAAGACACTTCATAAATGCTTCTGTAAGGTACTTCTAGTTGAAAAACCGTCCGTCACTCAGTGATACCACTGCCTACCAAGACATGAACTTGCAGTGTTGGCAAAACACTTTTATTTTGTGTCTTTACAACGTGGAATTTGATCAGATTTGTAATTTGATTAAAAATAAATAAATAATAATTCTGCAAACATACTCCAGCTTAATCAAGTTACAGACAAAAAACTTGTTTTGAATAATGTCTGTCTGTCTGTCTGTCTCTCTCTCTCTCTCTCTCTATCCATCTACTGTGTCTAACTATCCAT
>JARVLU010000324.1:15090904-15126574 GCA_031762415.1 Simpsonichthys santanae
GGGGGTCAGCGAAAAACCTCCACTTTGGAAGGTGGTTTCAAAAACCTTCGGATTCAAAGAGGGGGGCCACTGGTGTCGTGTAAACGATCGGTAGAAACGCAGAGAGAAAGGAGCGGTTTCACTCAAAATACGCGCCGTGTAAACGGCCCCTTAGACTGAAGAAGTCTTTTGGATAAAAGACAAAACTTTTCAACAAGAAGAATCTGTCCAGAGGACCTGACTTAACCTTGTTAGATGTTTCTCACTTTACACACAAATCACTGCTATGGGTTATCAAAATGCAGACATTTGTTTGGTGCTCATTGACAGGATCTTAACGCACAGCAGTGACAAGTTTGGTTAGTTACCTGGTTTGGAACCTCTTTCTGCTTTAAGCAGATGATGGGGTTCTGATGGCTTCTTCAGGCCTTTATCTTCAGTGTGCACTGGTGACATGGCTATGATGAGAATCTGCTCCTCTGCTCGTCAGAGGTCATGGTTAAGTGGAAAAAGGTGGAATGCCTCTCCGGGTCAGGATGAGCCTCTCCCTCAGGTGAATGAGTTTAGGTATATGTGATGTAGAAGTGATGGTAGGATGGATCAAGAGACAGAACAACAGATCAGAGCATGTATACAGTGATGAGGGCAAATCCTCAGTCTGCTGTGACAAATAAAAAGTTGAGTCAAAAGGCAAAATGCTCTTGCATTACTGTTCTGTCAATGTTCCAAACCTCAACTATGGTTATGAGGTATGAAACATGACTGAAAGAATAAGAACCCAGATACAAGTGGCCAAAATAAGCATTAGCTGTGCCAGGCTTCATCATCTAAGGAGATCTCAGATTAAAACTTCTGCTGTAGAAGTCAGTTGAGGGAGTTCAGACATCTGATTAAGATGCCTCCTAGATTTTGGAGCAAGTCACACTTAAAGGAGGCCCCATGGCAGACCCAGAATTTATTGGAGAGGACCACCGGAGAAAGGGATGTCTTAGTGTATTTCCTCAACCTGACCGCATATGAGTTAGAAGATGGATGGGTGGGTCATATTCATCCCAGTGGTTGGGTAAGAGATGAGCATTGTCATTCTAGTTTGCCAATTTAAGCCAAAAAGGGACCAAATCACTTCTGAACCTCTGCTTTAAGATCTAAAGAGTCAAGTTAAGATAGTAAAAACAACTTATAAGAAGGTGTTTAACATGACTGTCTTTAATAACACATTGAGTCACTAAACATTGACATTGGTTTATTACTTTGTGTTGTCTAGCTGATGCAATTTTTTTTCATTTACCCTTTATTTATCCAGGTAGTCTCATTGAGCCACAAGAACTCATTTTCAAGAGAGACCTGTTTAGGGAGCAGATGGTGGGTGTTAAGGGCCTTGCTCAGGGGGCCAGAGTGGGGCGAATGAGGGTGGAGGCAGGTGTGGGTGTTTCACCTTTTTCCACTCACATTTTTTGATGTTGTCAGTATCGGGGCTTGAACCGGCAATCTTCTGATCACAGGCCCACCGTCTCTAACCACTGCGCCACCACTCCCCAATGTTAAGTTTTGAAAATAATTATTAATAATTATTACATACTTGAAACAAAATTTATAAACATTTCAATAGAAAAATAATTTCTGAATTGAAAATAAATTCTGAATTGAATAATCAATTTTGAATCTAATCGTAACACCAAAAATCGGAATTGATTCGATTCGCCAGACACTTGAGAGATTCACACCTCTAAGGGAAAGCTCCCTCCTGCAGCTGATCAGCTGATTTCCTTCTTGCTGCCATGCACATACATTTCTCCTGCTGCATCGGCTTTGTGAAGCTGTACAGATGCACCGATTGACTTTTGTCTTCCATCTTAAAATTCAAAATATGTCACATCCTAAAGTTGTCATAATCACAAAATTTAAGTGTATTAAAAGTTATTTTTTAATTATTTTAGAACTATGTTCAGTTTTTGAAGTGTAATTGGTCAAGAAGTACATTTCTGCTCTGTGCTGCAGAACTGAAGCTGTGTCATCCCTTTGATGTCCTGCTGCACTTCTCTTCTCTACAATTTAAATACTGTAATATTTTAAATAAACAATCCATGCTGCATGGATTGTTTATTTAAAATGTTACAGTATTTTACAGTATTTTAAATAAACAATCCATGCTGCATGGATTGTTTATTTAAAATGTTACAGTATTTAAATTGTTTATTTAAGGAGGGAGATTGAGAGTAACAGGTGATGAGTGTGATTGCAGCCTGGCACACGTCATGACAAAGTTTACTGAACTTGAACTTGGACTACTCTATCCCTACTTTGTGTTTTTTCACTTATCACATGTGGGCGTGGTCCCAAACACAGCAATAAACGTGAAACTACTGCACTTCAAGTTTTTTGACGTTTCCCACGTTATTGTCTACATTTATTTGTCCTAAATTAGCCTTATTTTCACAACTTTTGAGGCTGAAAATGTCATAGCAGTGTGTTTTATATGTTAGAACACTGTTTTATCTCTCCTGGCTTTAGGAGATGGGATTTATTGAATTCTAAATATATATATTTTTATTTTTTTCCATCTATATCCTTCAACAGTTCTTCAACCAGGTGCTGATGCTAGGAAAGACGTCCGTCAGTGATCTGTCTGAACACGTTTTCGACCTCATCTTGGAGCTTTACAACATAGACAGTCACCTGCTTCTGTCAGTGTTGCCACAGCTGGAGTTTAAACTCAAGGTACTGAAAATGTGTTTTGTTTACACTCATGCACTTTAACAATACAGTACTGGTATCCACTTCTCACTAGATTTTATTTTACTTTTATCACCTCCAGGGGCTGTAGATTTTAGGTAAACCTTGTAAACAAATTAATAATAATATGATTTCTCATACTTAATTGTAGTGTTTTAAAGTGATTGGAAAGTATTTGCAGTTTGTTACCAGCCTTTTTTTTTACATGAGTTTGTAAGTTTATCCACACTGCATGTTGCAAAGCTGGATTCTCTGGGCCATTACCCACAGAACTGCATATATTCACTTTCTCTGCAGGTTTGTTGATTCATATTACAAAAATGAAGCAGTCAGCCAGTCAGCATTATGTTGCCTCTGCAGTCTCATAAAGGCGTCTCGTTGATGGATAACGCTCATTAACTGATCAGAGGGAGCGTAGATCACTGCCGTCTCCCCAAAATAATAGCTGTGATAAAAATCTCCACCACAGGCTCGGCACACTCCTCCTGTCTGCCCCTCTCTCTCTCTCGCATGCTTCTGCTTTTCACCATTTTCTTATCGTTTCTTTTCTTGCTCTTTCTTCTCCCCTCTGGACTTCTTTACTCGGCTTTTCAGTCGCTCCTCTGGAACAATAACTGTGAGAAATAAAGCTGCAGTTGCCGTGTGTTGTGAAAATCATGTTTTAATGTAGGTTTTTAACAGCTTGGCACCGTGCAATCACCACTGCCACATTTGGCGCATCATTTCTCTCTCTCTGTTTATCTTCTGTCTCTCCAGAGTAATGATAATGACGAGAGGCTGCAGGTGGTGAAGCTGCTTGCTAAAATGTTTGGAGCCAAGGACTCTGAGTTGGCTGCTCAGAACAAACCACTCTGGCAGTGTTACCTGGGCAGGTAGGTTTTACTGCAGTGGGTTTGGTTGTGACAGATTTTCAAAGGGTTTAAGAAGAGGTCAAATGCCACCTTGGTTGTTGCTTGTTTATTTATTTATTTTTGTCATATATTGTTTGTTGTCAAGTCGTACACGTAGTTTGACTTCCTTACTGTAAGAGCTTGTAGCAGATTCCTGGGGTCTATAGTAAAAACAGGATCGCTGACTGAGTGCTGCAGCTTTGTGTTTGAGTTTGTGTTTTTAATGTCACAAAGTGGTTTCACTTTTCACCAGTGTGTATCTTAAAACAATAGCTGAAGCTGAAAACCTAACCTGCTCTGGACCAGCTTCATAATTAGTGTTAAAATTTAAAATTAGGGTTAAAATGTGCTCAGTTTGATGGTTCAGAATTAGTTGTGTTACAGTTACCCGTTCATAGTGGGTATATTTAGGATTACTACCCAAGTCGGTAACCAGACAATTTTCTGATAATTGTTAAGTCAGGGAAAAAAATAAATAACAGGAAATACCTTAAAAGTGTGGAATCTCAACAGTTCAAGTTATGTTTATTTGTCATATGCAGGTTAACAGTACAACAAAATGCTTAGAATGAAAAGAACTGATTTGACTCGCTAAAAAAAAAAAATCAAAAGTACAAACAAACAAGAAATACTAACAGCATGGAATAAGGGTACACAAAAAAAAGTAATTGTAATATTTACAATGTCCTAAAGAGAGAAAGTAAACAACAACAACATGGTAGAATATAACGGTGCAGCAGGATGAATTTGAATGAATAAGTATTTCAGGGTAGCAATATAAGCTAAAACGCACATTATTGTGTGACAGGTTATTGCACAGGTAGTGACATTGAGGTTGAATTATTAGTTGTTTCCAGTTGTTCAGTGTTATTTATCCAGAGTTCAGTAATCTGACAGCTTGTGGATAACAGCTGTCCTTTAGTCTGTTTGCACCACCCTCTGTAGAGCTTTCTGGCTCTGACCGGTGCAGTTTCCATACCACCCTGTGATGCAGCCTGTCAGCAGGCTCTCAGTGATGCACCTATAAAAGTTGGTGGGGATGCTGGTGTTCGTACCAAACTTCTTTAGTCTTTTTAGGAAGCTGAGTCTTTGTTGGTCTTTCTTGACCACAGTGTTTGTGTGTAAAGTCCAGCACAAGTCCTCGGTAATGTGAACGCCGAGGAACTTAAAGCTGCTGACCTGCTCCACCTCAACATCTGCTTTGTATTATAGGCTCCTGTGGTTTTTGTCTACACCTTTGTCACCTTGTTTTTAGATGTTGATAAAAACATGTTCATTTTGCCATTAGGTTTAATGACATCCATGTGCCTATCAGACTGGAGTGTGTAAAGTTTGCAAGTCATTGTCTCATGAACCACCCAGACTTGGCCAAAGACCTCACAGGTAAATTGTCTATAATGTACTGAAGTGTTAAGATGATCATGTTTCAGAAAACGTGTTTCTGTGTTTTCATAAATCTCTCCTCATAAGTTAATTTAGGGATACATAAAACATATCAGCAACCTTCCGGCTCATTGTTGTAAAATACACGTTTATTATTGATTCTCTAAAAATATATATAATTGGAATGTCTTAACAGAAAATATTTTTTTTACTGTTGGAAATGGCCTGTTCAGTCATATAATACTTTTGGTTTCTTTTGTGTTTTGCTACAGAATACATGAGGGTCAGATCACATGACCCAGAGGAGGCCATCCGCCATGATGTCATCGTCTCCATAGTAACCGCTGCTAAGAAAGACTTGTCCCTCGTAAATGATGCTTTGCTCAATATTGTAAAGGAGAGGACTTTGGACAAGAGAGTAAGTGCATGATTAAAGAAATTGTAGGGTCACACAGTAATTAAAATAAACATGTGATTCACTGTGAATGTTGATGTTTATATAGGTTCTGTTGTTTAGAGCATATTTTAATGTAGGGACTACACTCAGTTGTCTATGGACAAATTTGCAAGTACAGTATTGTAATTAGGCTCTATGTTTAAAACTGTTAATTTAATTTTTTGTTCTATCAGTGGCGGGTACGTAAGGAGGCCATGATGGGTCTGGCGTCTATCTATAGGAAGTACTCGCTGCAGGGCGAGGGTGGGAGGGAAGCCTCTAAACAGATTTCCTGGATCAAAGACAAATTGCTTCATATCTACTACCAGAACAGCATCGATGACAGGTTTGTTTACATTGATTTTTTCCCCCCCTCTTTGTTCCTATTGAATAAAAAAATAAAATCAAAAGCTATTTATGACTTGTTTTGAGGAATTTACTGAGTGACTGAGTGTTTTGAAGGACGGCACATTTAAACCCCTTTTCATGCAAATGCTGTTCAGATGCTGAATTAATTTGTTAGGTTACAGCTTTTGTATGATTGTGGGTGTAAAACTCTTTTTGATGTGTTTTTTTTTTTTATTTTTTATTTCATGAATTTCCAGAAATGTCAAGGTTTATATTACAGTATATCGTATTAAAATACAGGTAGTCCTCGGTTTACAGCGGACTTGGTTTACAGCGTTTCGCGTATACAGCTGTCGCGCCCCAGTGACGTCATCACCCCTCGCGGACTTTTTTTGCAGCATTTTATGTTTTTTTCGGGGGGTTTTTAGGGTATTTTGTTAGCTAACTGCTTGGAAACACATTAAAACACATTTAGAAACATTAATATGGCCGTTAGAAGTTGTTTTACATTGAAAAAACGTGTTTAAAAAGACGTTACTGATCGCCGTTTAGTTTCGGTTTCGTTTTACGGCCGAAAATCCACGTTTACGGCCGCCAGGGGGAGCGGTTTCGGCTTAAGGCTGAATCGGTTTAAGGCTGAGCCGTTAGAACGGATCTCGGCCGTAAACCGAGGACTACCTGTATTTTTACAGCGCAATTTGATCACCAGCAGGAACATCATGTTTTTAGTGAGCTCCATCTGTGCAGTGGGATCAAAACACACAGGAAATAACCAGTGAAATCACCCCATCAAAGGCTCCACAAATGTAAAACAGATACAGTTGACGTTGTAGGCAGTGCATGTTTATTTTTTACTTTTATAACTTGTGCAGCCAGAAGGCAAAACTTCAGTATTGCCTACTCTTATTAGAGCACAAAATCTGCTACATTTCTTTGCCTACACATAAAGGACAAGCCTTTCTGTGGGGTGTTCAGTCAAACCACCCACTGGCTCCAGTTAAAGTAGCTCTTTTCTGAGACAAACTGATACAGGAGAAAACGAGGAAAGAGAAACACGTTATCTCAAACCACAGAAGAACGTCCGAGCTCAGTTCTCCTTAATCGCTCTGCATCAGTGGAGTTTCTCAGTTGCCAACAGTTCTGTGCAGGTACTTACTGTGTGTGAATGTGGGTCATTTTCTTTAAAAAAAATGTATGAACATGTATAATTGCTCAGAAAATTCCACTTCAAGAATTCAAAGAGTAAATGTGCTGGATTCATCATTTTCTTTAGTTTTTGTGGACGTATCAATCAAAGGATCTTGTTGCCCACAGTTGTTTTATGATCCTGGTCTGCATGACCCCATTACACATGTTTAATGCTTAATCTAAACACACATACGCCCTGATATTATAACATTGGTATTTGTAATATAAAATATATATACTGTATATATTTATCCTTTTCTTCTTCAGGTTGCTGGTGGAGAGAGTGTTTGCCCAGTACATGGTTCCTTACAACCTGGAAACCACTGAGAGAATGAAGTGTCTTTACTATCTCTATGCTACATTAGACACAAACGCTGTCAAGTAAGTTCATGACAGAACTGTCAAATTTAGAAGATATTGTTCTCTGATTAGCATTATTGTAAGTATTCAGTGTGAAAATAATGTATGGTTTAAGGAAATGCTCAAGAGTTTTTTTTTTTATTTTATTCATTGCACAGTGGTTATTTAGTCTCATTCTGTGTTGTTTACAGAGCTTTGAATGAGATGTGGAAGTGTCAAAACATGCTGAGACATCATGTCAAAGACCTGCTAGACCTGATCAAAAAACCCAAGGTACCTTTGAGTAGGGCTGGGCGATATCTCAATATTTTTAAAATATCAAGATAAAAAATGTTTGCGATAAAAGTTGAGACTATCTCGATACAAACATTATAGTTTTATACTTGGAAATCTTGCCGTCTCTTTCTCCCAGGCAGCCCACCCTTCCACAAACACTCTGCTGCGTGCCCCCTCCCTTCCTGCTTCTGCAGTGTGGGCGGCCGTAGAGGAGACGAGACGTTAATAAACTCAGCAGCTGTCTGAGCTTGTGTGTAGCTACAGACGACAGACCCCGTCTTCTTATTTGAAATAGTTCTGAGCTCATTTAGCCATGCTGTGTGCCTTTTAGAGGAACAGAGAGATGAAGAGCGACATTAATTAATAAGCAGTTTTTTCATATCACTACAACTGTTTGTTAGTAAATGTTGCTGTGTGACAACTGGGACAAAGCTTTAACAGAAATATATTTGTTATTATTTTATGGAAAGAAAAATATATCGAGATATATATCGTATATCGTGATTCATCATAAAAATATTGAGATATTAATTTTGGTCCATATTGACCAGCCCTACCTTTGAGTGATGTGCACTAAAAATACTCACTTTTACAAACTACTGTCTTGTTTTTTCTGTTTCTAAAGTATTGTCTGGATTGTAATTTGTTGTAGTCTGAAGCATCCAGCAAAGCTGTATTTGCCAAAGTCATGGTGATCACAAGTAAGAATCACTTTTTTCATTATTACTTACTACCACCTGAATTTGTTTACGGTATTTTAAAATTTGTAGGAAGATTATGGCAAATTTAGTTCATACTGACAAAAAAAAAAAAAAACTGTGCAGGGAACCTGCCAGACCCAGGCAAAGCTCAGGACTTTGTGAAGAAGCTTGCTCAGGTCTTGGAGGATGATGAGCGCATCAGAGATCAGTTGGAAACCTTGGTCAGCCCCAGCTGCTCCTGTAAGCAAGCTGAAGTCTGTGTGGTGAGTTTCTCTCACAGATAAGTATTTTCCACAATAAAAATAAAAAAATAAACGCTGCCCATTTATTTATTTTCTATGACTTAAAAATATATTTATGATGTCATCTACGCAGCGAGACATCACAAAAAAGATTGGCAGCCCCAAACAACCCAGCAATCCATTCCTGGAAATGGTAAAGTTTCTTCTGGAGAGGATTGCTCCCGTCCACATTGACACAGAGTCCATCAGGTTGGTGGGGGAGGTCAAAACTCCAGATTATGTTGTTGAAAGTATTGTGGAAAGCTACAAACATAATGCTGTTCTAGTAATTTACATCAATGATCTAATTCTTTTTCCTCTTTAATCCTTTCAGTGCTTTGATAAAACAGGTAAACAAATCTATTGATGGAACAGCTGATGATGAGGAGGAGGGTGTTCCCACTGAAGAGGCCATCAGAGCAGGACTGGAACTGTTGAAGGTAAAAATATCAAATTAAAGAACCTTTCATGCCAGTTTCAAATTAAGATCATCTTGTGCTGAGATGGGTCAGAGTTACAGTATCGCCATTATGATCAATCACCGAGGAGAACTTTATGCATGATTTTGAGATATGCTAGCGCTTGGCGTATGAGGTTGTAGGGGTGCAGCATGAGGGAAGAGGTGCCTTTGACTTTTTAGCTAGAGAGCCTGTATTTTGCGCCGCTAGCTTAGTGCTATGTCAGTGCTGGCGTGGGGGAGTTTTGTTTGGTAGGCGGGGTGCTCAGTTCTGTTGACAGGGTGAGGCACCCCACTTGTATAATGTTAGGGGAAACACTGCATTACACAGGCGGAAATGACAAAGTCACGCATGTGCAGTCAGGTCAATTTTTCACCATCGGATAAAAACGAACAGATCAAGGGGTTACATGCGCACCGTTCGGGTTATGAATTGGCTTAAACCACCCGTTTCATTCTGATCACAAATTATTTCGGATCACGCTGAATAAACAAAAAATAAACCAAATGGTGTGTTTACATGACGTGTTTTTATTCCGAACGGCCGTTTGATCCAATTACAAATTCTATTGTCAGGTGTTATAAGGTCACAATGCACCTTCGATTTTCCAATCTTATTTTATTGAAAAACATACCCTTGAACAATATCCTAGAAACAATGCAAACTTGTTTAACTGGCCACAAGGTAGTGCTCTGAAATATAAAGGAAGTTCAGACAATTGTTGTTAAAACTACAAAAAAAAATCGGTGAAATCGGTTTCTCATGCAAGTATCGGCCGATTTCCCAAAATTAAGGAAATCGAGGCCGATGACTCAGTCATTGATGCTTCAATTTCTAACTCACTTTCCGTAAAATTTACTGTTTGAAATTGAAATTGTTATACAGTAGTCCCCCGTTTATTGCAGGGGTTATGCAATAAGTGAAGAACTGCAAATTAGGAACTATATTCATTATATTATATATATGAATAAGGGCCAAACTTTTTCAGATTGGATCAAAATTTTCCCTCTGTTTCAGCAGAAATCCACTGCTGGAAGCACTGTTGGCTTCTGGGAAATGTAGTCCTTTTGAGTGGTGATACAGGGTAGGTTTATTGAAAGAAAACTACAAAATGGCAGAGCCTGTTCAAAGTTTTTTTTTTTCCCATTAACTTTTTACTGCATCCTGTACTGTCCTAATCACGTGAGTTAATGCTAAAGTTTTAAGCAATGATCTGGCACAGTGTGTAGCACTCAGATTATAGGTTGGAGATGACTCTCAGCTACTATCACACCAAATATTAGCTCAATAGTTTAACAATAGCCATTGTGTTTTCTAAAGTTACATCGCTGTAACAAACATCCTGAATTAATTTGACATCTAAAGTTGATCAGTTGTAAATGCGTATCTATTAATTACCTTCTCAGAGTTTCAATAAAATCTATGGTGCACAAGATATTTTGCTAACAGACAGACAAACGCACATATTCACACCAAAAAAAAAATTGTCGTCCTTTTATCTTATTTTGTCGTTACTATGGGAATCTGTACATTTATTTAGTGAACTGAATGTTTGTTGCTGTAACTTTCCTACTCTGCATTTAAAAAAAAAAATTAAAAAAAAGTTTTGTTTGAGTAAAACTATAAGGTAACCCCAAAAAAATATATATACTAGTAACTTTTATTGTTTGTACTTCAGCTAAACAAAGATTAAACTGTGGTCACTGTTAACAAAGAACGAAAGGTTTTGATTTTCTTCCCATTTTCCTGAAACGTTGGCAGCACTTTTCATGAAGATGTTTGTTACTCTAAGAAATGAGAAAACATGCACCATGCAGCTTTTTGACCTATTTTATCACTAACAGGTTCTGTCTTTCACACACCCTGTGTCATTCCACTCCGCTGAGACGTTTGAGTCTTTGCTGGGCTGTCTAAAAATGGAAGATGAAAAAGTGGCCGAGGCTGCTCTGCAGATCTTCAAGAACACGGGCAGCAAGATGGAGGAGAGTTTTCCTCACATCAAATCGTACGTTTTATTAACAGATTATTATTTTAATCTTCTGTCGTACAGCAACACTTTGCTATTCAGTTATATCTTTAGGTCACTTTTGCAGCCTTGCAGAAAACCAAGACATTAGTCTAATGATATGTGAAGTGTCATTTTGTTGCCAGTTTTAAATGTTTTGGATCTGCTTCTCCTAGTGTTTTACTGCCAGTACTGCAGGCCAAAGCTAAGCGAGGTCCTCCTCGCCAGGCCAAGTACTCGATCCACTGCATCAACGCCATGTTCAGCAACAGAGACACACACTTTGCCCAAATTTTTGAGGTCAGTAGTAGTTACTTTGATTCTGAGTATTTCTACAAACGAAAGGGGAAAGTTGATTACGTATACAAGATTATTTGCTACAAAAATCACGTTTTTTTTTTTAATTATTTTTTTAGCACATTTCTTTCTTTCTTTCTTTCTTTCTTTCTTTCTTTCTTTCTTTCTTTCTTTCTTTCTTTCTTTCTTTTTATTGTTGGGTTGTCTAAAAAGCAGTGCAGTACGACTTGAGAACATACTTCATTTACATCGAGTTAATTTTGATGCAATTGCAGTCACTCCTGGTTTTTTCCCCTCAACTAGAAACAAAACAAAACATTGAGTTAAATCTTGTGCATTTTCCAGCCTCTGCACAAAAGTCTGGATCCTGCTAACCTGGAGCAGCTCATCACCCCTCTGACCACCCTGGGTCACCTCGCCCAGCTGGCCCCAGAACAGTTTGCTGCACCACTGAAATCGCTCGTTGCCAATTTCATTGTGAAGGATCTGCTCATGAACGACCGGGTAAGAATACGCACACCTCCATGCATGTCTGGTTCATGCACACACCAAATGTAATCCTTCCTTAATCATCTGAACGAACCTCTGACAGCTCTGCCTCAAAGTGTCACAAAGACTTTGTGTTTATTAATATGTAATAAACTAATAACATAATGATGTGTTGTATTTAGATCCCTGGCAAGAAGACAACCAAACTTTGGGTTTCTGATGATGAAGTGTCTCCAGAAACTATGGCTAAGGTCAGTACTGAATAAACCTTTTCTAAAGCTTTTTATTCTCCTCCTGTGGAATATTTCCAGCCCTTAGTTTCTTAATAGTTCCCAAATCACAGTTTTTCATTATTTATGAATCTTTAAGCATCAGAAGAGTTTCATTCGGGGCCAAAAAAATCCGGCCCGGCCCCATCCCGTAGCCATCTGATTCAAAAAATTAACAGTAATTACAGATCCACACCTGGAAAAAAAAAAAAAAACGACATTTTTAATTAAGCTTTTGCTGCTTATATAGTTATTAATGGTCGGCAGACGCACGTGGCAGAAGATCAGAGCTGAGGGGGTGTTTGTCTTTTCATGGCCATCAAAGCGCATTAAATCCCTGCTTCTGCCTGCATTCTGCATTATTCAGACATGGACCCTGCTCTGACATGTCTGCTTTGGGTCGTCGGCCGCTTGTATCCGCTGAGTGCAGCAGCTGAACGTCCATTTGGGTGATGGATCACTGCCTGGTAATACCGGTAGTCCCATCTGAAGAGTAACTGAACTTTATTTGACCACTTTCAAGGCGGTTCAGCTCACGGTGAAATGGCCGTGTGCGACTGGTGAATGTATGGCAAGCCATGTTGCCATATAATTGGATCGCAGCTGATCCGCTGATGCAATCAAAAACCTGACACCTACCTGGCCCGCCCATCCAGCACATTATTATGGCCTCTATCAAGGAGGACATTAACTTTGACCTTTCATTTCTCAGATCCAGGGCATAAAGTTGATGGTGAGGTGGCTGCTGGGAGTGAAGAACAACCAGAGCAAATCAGGCAACTCCACCCTGAGGATGCTGACTGCTATCCTCCACAGTGATGGAGACCTAACTGAGCAGGGCAGGATGGGGTAAGTATCCATAAAATAAATAAAATCCTGTGAAGTTCCTGTCTGTGGCTTCCTTTGAGAAACTTTAGGAAAATAGTCATGTTTCAGTAAACCATTGAATTTATGTTGGAGCTCTGAATCAGTCAAGATGTTGGATTTAATTCTAAACAACTGCCTTCTTTTTAATTCCGTAGTAAACCAGATATGTCGAGGCTGCGTCTGGCAGCAGCGTGTGCACTCCTCAAGCTGGCACAGGAGCCCTGCTATCATGAAATTATCACTCTGGAGCAATATCAGCTGTGTGCTCTCGTCATCAACGTAAGAACTTCCTTCAGTCCTCTCTCCTTGTAAAGCTCATTATTCTCCACAAATGTTTGATTTTGTGTTGCAATTTAATATTTGCACAAGATAATTTAAAGATGATGCAAGTGGAAATTGTCTAACATTCATCCTTCACATCCTAATTAATGTTCATTTTATCCCTTTTTTTGCCATTTCATCAAATTGTTTTGTTCCTCTTCCTCCCAGGACGAATGCTACCAAGTGCGACAATGTTTTGCTCAGAAGCTGCATCGAGGCTTGTGCCGCCTCCGTCTGCCGCTGGAGTACATGGCAGTGTTTGCCTTGTGTGCCAAAGATCCTGTAAAGGAGAGGAGGGCTCACGCTCGCCAGTGCCTGGTGAAAAATGTCAACATACGCCGAGAGTATCTCAAACAGCACGCAGCTATCAGCGGTAAAGACGCTAACATTTCTGCACTAACTCGTCGTCTTGCAGGTCGTGGGTATTTATTATCAGACGTCGCAACAAAAGTTAGTTGCATAAAACAAACAGCTGTTTATTCAACTTGTGCCAAATGTTTTTAGTGCATTCAGAATGTTGCATTTGATTCATGAGCAGTTTTGACGTTTTGTCTTTTATGGCGTTGGTGTAACATTAACTCTGTTTGAACAGACAAGCTGTTGTCTCTGCTGCCGGAGTATGTGGTTCCCTACACCATCCACCTTCTGGCTCATGACCCAGACTATGTCAAGGTGCAGGACATTGAGCAGCTGAAAGAAATCAAAGAGTAAGTAAAATATGTTGAAGTTGTGTATGCTAGTAGAATATAGCAGAATATTTCAGCCCTGTGTGTTTACTGATAATTTAGAGGAATGAAGTTATGTTTGTGAGGGAGGAAAATGCAATAAATATAATTAATCTCTTAGAGATGTTTATGGTTTTAGTCTTGGAAGTTGTTGCTGAAAAATATATTTTAATTCAGCGTTTTGCACGTTTTTGCGATTTCTTCATTTTAGAGCGTTGTGGTTTGTCCTTGAGATCATCATGGCCAAGAATGAGAACAACAGCCACGCCTTCATAAGAAAAATGGTGGAAAATATCAAACAGACAAAAGACGCCCAGGCCTCCAGCGACCCCAAAACTAACGAGGTATTCTTACAAATTAACGCCTGATAAAAATCGACTGTGTATTTTTATTTTGTCTGACCAGGTGTTTGTTTTCCCTCAAACAGAAACTGTACACGGTGTGTGATGTAGCCATGAACATCATCATGTCGAAGAGCACCACCTACAGCCTGGAGTCCCCCAAAGACCCCGTGCTGCCGTCGCGCTTCTTCACCAAACCAGACAAGGTCGGCCACAAAACGTTTTCTATATCGTTTGTGTTGATTCTCTTTTCATAAGTAAAATCACTCACATGCAGCTTTTCTGTTTCAGAATTTCAGCAACACTAAAAATTATCTCCCTCCAGAGATGAAAGCATTCTTTTCACCAGGAAAAGTGAGCTCAAGAAAACTTGGAACATCTAATTGTTGTGTGATTTATCCTTTACCCCAACTATCGTCGTTTCTGTCTGCTCCTCTCTCCAGCCCAAGTCGGCTAACGTTTTGGGTGCAGTGAACAAGCCGCTGGCGTCTGCCGGTAAACAGCTGCAGAGTAAAGCCTCCCGTATGGAGACGACCAGTAACGACTCTTCGTCCAACCCAGGATCCCCACAACGCAGCAAGACCAGGTGAAACACCAAACCCCATTTGTTCTAGTGTCAGTAATGATGATCGCATATGTTAAAATCATCCAGCTCCAGACTTTCAGTTGTTATAACCATTTATTTTTGCCTCTTCCCAGACATGACAGCACAGAAATGGATCACAGTGAAAATGAAGACATCAGCCTGAGAGCAGACAGTGTTGACAAGGTATTAAACTGAGATATGAATATGTGGGGATAATCATTCAAATATGACGTTAGTTTCATTTCTTTTAGATAAGTTTGATTCATCCGGGTTAAAAACCAATTTAGCATTTTAGTTATTTTCTAATGAATACAGTATTTAAAATCAGAAATTTGAAAGAATAAGTTGTGACATTTTCTGTTCCAACATTTGTCCAAATGACCAAATTACCTTTTTTTTTTTTTTTCTGTAATTTTCAGCTCTAATTTACCAGAAAACAATTATCTCCTAACTATAACAGTTTTATTATTGTTGCATTTGTATTTATTTAGTTTATAGTTTATTTCTATTGTATTTTAGTTTGAGTTTTGGACATAGCACAAGTAAGACATTAGGGATGGGCATTTTGAACAAATCTGTCAATAAATATTTGATTTTGCTTTAATTTTTTGACGTTCCTCTTCCCCAGTGTTCTTAACAGACCATCTTTGATCAGTTTGTGCCTCACATGTGCTGTTCTTGTCCTTTACTCATTCAGGGCTAATTCATGCAGCACAAGAAACTGTAAGCAGAGAGAGAAGCCTTAATGAGATCTAATCTCAATTTCCGCTGTGCGATTTAGGACCATGGCCTGTTTCACAGTTTTAGACTTTTTGTGAATTAACGTTTACTCTGGGTACAGAGACATGCGCTGCTACTAATTCTGCAAACCAGGGATCTTCACCAGTCAAATAGATTACCGTAGTTGCTGCTGTATGCGCCACACTGCCCTAAAAGTTGCATCAGTCCAAATATGTAATAAAGTGGAAAAAGACATAAATATGTCACTTGACCATAAAAGTTGCATCTACAGTATTACAAGTCATCGTTGATGTGCCACATTTGTTACGTGTCACCGCTGACCACCCGGAAATGTGGGCCGGTGTTGTGCCAAAAATCGACTGGCTGCCAAATGGCTGGAGTGTGCATGGGAGGATTTTAACAAGATTAACAAACAATTATTTGTTTACTCAACATTATAGCAAAGGTGTGTCTCAGTTGAACTTTTCCTTAACAAATACACTTTAATGGTCAAACCAGCTGCGTTTCTCCTGGGCGGCGCAGCGAAATGCAGCTGGTTTGATGTTTGCTCCAGGAGTTCTGGAGCGAGACGAGGCTTTTATGGCAAGCCAAATGTCTCATTAATATCCACTTTTACGTATTAGTGAGACACTTGGCTTGCCATATCACTCGAGCGCCCTCTAGTGGCTGAAAATGGTAGTGTTCAATATTTTCCATGTCAGAATGAATGAACTCGTCAGATCGCAGCCAAAATTAGGTTATAAATATGGGGTAAAAAACATAAATATGTTGCTTTGCTATAGAAGTCACGGTCATGCTAATTCATTCAAAAACTTGACTTATACAATGAAATTGACAGTAATGTGAAGGGGCAGGACAGCTGAGCTCAGATGTTACTGTAGTTTCCCATTTATCCTTTCAAAATGAACGACCGTTGCAAAATCAGACGCTGAGACGTTCTCAGAAGTTTTTTTGTGTTTGTTTTTGAGAGGGTGGGGAGTAGGTGTTGTCGAAAAAGCGCGGTTAGGGGACAACTTGACGTGTCGTTATAACGCAAAGAAACAAAAGTCAGCCATTCTTCTCAGTCGCTCATTTCAGCACGAATTCAAAAATCACTTCCTCATGAATAATGCAGGCAGAAAACATTGAGGGCTCCATGGAAGTTTTCTAGTGGCTTATGGATCTTAAATAAACTAAAGTGGCTGTTGCTCTCTGTTCTGTCGTACGGCTGCATAAATAAACCAACACCTTATCTGAAACGACACCGGCACTCACGAGTAACGCGGCGCGTGTTGCTGCGATCCAGCCGAGTGCTGCCAGTCGTAAATCCTCGTCTCAGTGTTTGAAGCTGCTGTCCAAACAACCAGCTGAAGTGAAGGCAGGATGAGCAAATACAAACTGTGTAAACGTCTTCAGTAACAGCCTCACCGCTCGCTGCACACGCTGGGGGGGTTAAAAGCTCTTATAAAACGTGACAAAAGGCAGGAATTGTCTTGCTTTATGAACGTTACAACTTTCACCTTTAAAATGTGAAGATTAAATTTACGTTGGACAACTATGCTCAATTTTTGCTAGATTAAAAAGTAAGTTTTAATTAATTAAACTATAGCTAGCTGCAGTGAGAAACCCAGCTCAGTCGGTGTTGGAGCATTGTGCTGCAGGTTTATTTCACAAGAGCAATGCCCCTGGAGGACTTCTGATGTCACAACGTCCCTCATCATTTCTGTTTTTTTGTTGTTTGTTTTACTGCAGCCGTCAAAAGTAACGTCTTTTCTTTTAGGATATTGAAAAACCCCGCGGTCGCAAACGTGGCATGACTTCCAGCGACGACCAGGAGAGCAAGCCAAAGCGTGGACGCAAGAGGTCGTCTGCCAGCACGCCCGCCGCGGCCGACTGCGAAGACCCGTGGGACGAGGACGCGCGGCCAGAGGACGAACAGAACAGCCCGCCCAAGAAGGGACGCAGGGGCCGACCCCCAAAGTCTGCCACTGCCAACCAGGACACGCCGTCCAAAGGGAGGAGGGGGCGCAAAAAGGCAGCTCCTCCACCTGAGGAAGATGAAGAAGAGGAGGAGGAAGAGGAAGATGAGAGGGGGGACGAGGAGGCAGAGGATGAGGATGATGAGAAGAGCAGCGAAAACATGGAGGTGAAGACTAAAGGAGGAAGGCAAGCCAGAGCGTCGCGACGATCACAAGGGTGCGAAGAACTGCTTTGTCTTTTCTAAACAGCCTGTTTGTGTTTTTCTCTGTGGACTCTACTCTGAGTGTGTTTTTGTTGTCCAGCAGCTCGGAGTCAATAGAGTCCACGCCACAGAAGAGGAGAGGACGTCCGCCCAAATCAGCTCAACCTGCTGCCAAGAAACCAGCGTAAGATGCTCCCCCTCGCCTGCTCGTCCAGTCCCACCTTTACCAAACCGTGTGCTTCTAAAGCCATGATGAACCATGAACATTTACAGAGTCCATCACAGTTTAATACAGACACAAACTGAACTCATGAGTTATTCCACATGTACGTTTCTGACTCATTCCACACACAAAGTTAACATTTCATACAAACTCCGTACGGCTCAGTGCATTTTTCCTGTGGAAAAACTCGTCTTCTATACATTTTTTGGGGGAGTGGTGGCGCAGAGGTTAGAGGCAGTGGGCCTGTGGTCGGAAGATCGCTGGTTCAAGCCCCGGTACCGACAACATCGAAAATGTGGGTGGAAAAGGTGAAATTCCCACACCGGTCTGCTCCCTAAAAAAAAAAAAAAAAAAAAAAAAAATAAAAGGTCTTTTGAAAATGAGTTCTCGTGGCTCAATGAGACTCCCTGTATAAATAAAGGGAAAATAAAATAAATTTTAGTTATAAAAACTTTGTAAACCAGCCTGTAACTTTGCATCTTTTACAGAGTAGTTCATATCTGTTAAAGTTGGGTCCTGTGAAAAGGTTAGCAATAATTAGTATCTTCCCTGCTGTGGATAGCCCTCTAAACAGTCCACATGGGAGAAGGTTGGGCTGATTGTCATCAGAGTGAGGCCAGCTCCAGAGTAGATTTCTACCATCTTTAAACAATTACATTTATTATTGTTATTGTGGTACTTGTGTACCACATGTGGTGAAATGACAATAAACCTACTGGAACTGGAACTATTGTTACAGGTCTGTCTTGTAAATGACTCCTCAAGGCTCAGTGACACTAACCTGTATATATAAAGGTTGAATGAATGCTAACAGTGTTGACATCGACGCTGTTAGCATTACGATGTTATTACAGCAGAAAGTGCCCCACGGTAGGACTGAAAGAGCTGCTGCCAGCTGCTCTTTGGTCTTGATAAATAACCAGAGAATCTTCTGGACAACTCTTTAATGCCAAGTTAAAGATTTTAAAACTAACGTCTACATAAATCACTGAGCAGTGTTTTCACTTTGGTCCTGTTCATACTAGCTGGACGCTTGTCGATCCAGTCAGAATTAAAGTACAGTGGTCCCTCGATTATCGTGGGGGGTTACATTCCACACACCCCCATGATAGGTGAAACACTACGAAGTCGGAGCGCTGTATTTATTTTAGTATTAAATATATTTTAAGGCTCTATAAACCCTTCCCACACTCTTACAATGTTCTAAACTCTTAAAGCTATGTAATTGTAACAACATACGTATATGTACTGTCCAGTACTGCAAAATCTTACTCACCAGCTCTGCAGACCAGCAGCTCGGTTCCGGTCGGGCTCGGTTTTGGTTCTGCAGACCTACCCTGCATCTGTGAAGTCCACCGCCCCGTCCAGGTTGATGTGTGTGTGGATAATTGAGCTTCAGGATTATTTGAGCCTTTCCTGCCAGTTCTGTGAGCGTCATAGATTGATCATTACTCCTGACTTTGTGTTGCAGACTTTTCCCTCCATTCTGGCAGAAAGCACTGTTGGCTTCTGGGTAGTGTAGTTCTTTGACGGGTGTTAACAGTGTAGGGTTATTGGAAGAAAACTACAAAATGGTGATGCCTGTCCAAAGTGTTTTTTTTTTTTTTTTGTTTTTTTTTTTTTTTTCTTTTTTTTTTCTTTTTTTTTTTAATCCCATACTGTCCCAATAACGTCATTAAAGTTGACAATCGTTGAAAAACCGCGAAGTAGCGAGGAGCTAGTGCAGGGCTATTCGTCTAAATTTCTCAGGGGCCACAGTTACTGAAAACCAAGCGCTCAGGTGCTGGAAATACAGCTGTTATTGTCATTAATTAAGTTTGTTTTACAATATAAAATCTAGTTTTATTTAAAAATGAACCCATTAGTGGGCTGAACTGAGCTCACCAGTGGGCCTGATTTGGCCCCCGGGCCACCAGATGAATAGCCCTGGACTACTGTATTTCTCTGAACTGAGATCATTCAAAGGTCAACGGGCAAAACATGAATTCATAATATTTCCACAAAACCCTACTTCAAATATCTGGACTACCCCTTTAAGTCTGTTCTAGTCGTGTCTCTGCATTAACTCCCATTTGTTTATTCTTTTCCAGTCGTGGCGGACGATCGAAGGCCGCTGCGGTTAAAGACGACTCCGACGAAGAAGAGGAGGAGGAGGAGGAGGAAGATGAGCCAACAACAAGGGTACTCCTTCAAGCGTTAAATCCACTGTTTCTGAGTCGACTCAGCGTAAAAAAAAAACCGTTGGCTCCGTTTTTCATCTTTTTGTTTCTCATTTCTCTCCAGGGTCGCAAGAAGACAGCCGGGCGCAGAAGATGAGCTGAAAACCAGCCGACTTCAATAAACAGCTCGTCTCCAAAGGAGAAATGATAAAGAAAGAAATAAAAAAAACAACTCTATATATGGACACTGAACTTTAAGATTTGTTCATATTCTCCAACTGTTACTCCACTTGCACACGACATGAGAACATCCGCATCGTCAGCTGTGGGTCCTGCTTTGTGCTGCATTGTGATAATGTTTGCCACATTAAGTAGAAATCATTTTAACATAAAACAAACAAACAAAAACATCTTGTAAATAGTCTGATTCTTGTCCTGTTGTTTGATGCTGACTGGGAGGATGCTGGAAAGCTGCCTCCTGCTGATGTTCTGGATTAAAGCGCTCCCATGATGCAGTGTTGCTCATCAACGTTCCCTCGGTGTCCTACTTTAAACAAAAAAAAAACTACAGATTACCGCTTTCTTGTGAAGTTATTAAATGTTTTTTACACCTCTGTATATTAAAACTTTTTTTTTTTTTTACCAGGTATTGAATGCTTCAAACGTGTCAGATAATTATCCACATGTAGAGTTGCTTCTGAGTATTACTGTAGTGCAGTTTTGGTTTTTAGGTCTGTGTTCGCTGGTAGAAGTAAAGTCGCCTGCAGCTGTCGTGTTCGTCACCGCTGTTTAACTTTGGCCACGCCTCCACCCAGTCAGATCTGTTGTAACAATATAATTCTGTAGAAAACCTGACTCGCGTGTCCTCTCTTTATTTCAGATCTTTTTGTTGTTGTGCACATCGTTTCACTGCTTGAACGTGAAACTTTTCGGTCCCAAACGAGCAGCTGCGGTGTGTATTTTTAACTGTTCTGTGTGTGTTCAGTCACAAACTGTCCCCCCGGCTGCCAGGCGTCGCTCAGTAATGTTCCTCCTGCGTTGTAAATTAGATTAGCTGTTGTTTATGCACGTACACTTGGAACTTTCCTACGCAGCCGATGGAAAAACACCCACGCCGCTCGCATTGTTTTACCCCTCGGTTAGGGTCTGTGACGGAGTTACTGCTGTTCTGCAGTTTAAGAGCAGAATTGCTGAAATTCGGACAATGATCCACATGAACTGAAAAGCTTGAACAAAGTGTACACACACAAGATTGGACAGTTGTCGTGTGAATGTTTAGAAGCATTCACACTATTGTCATCCGTTTTTCTCGATCCACAATTTTTGTGTTTTGTCAATAAATCAAAACGTTCAGCTCTTTCAGGACAATCCTGCTATGACTCCTGGTATTGGTGCAACTTTAGCTTTTTGAAATATTTAGTATTTTCTGCCTTTTTTTTTCCTCAGAAAATGAATTGAGCTCATTTTACATCCTTCAAATCTTTAGATCTGTTTTCATTTTACTGCTCCTTTCATGTTGTGTTCTGCTTCAGCTTTCTTGTGCAATTTTTTTTAATTCAGCTGTTTTTTTTAATCCATTCAGACTAACTACAGTATTTTTGTTCTAACTTTTTTCTGCTGTTTCAGCTACTATTTAACTTTTTTATGTTAATTTTAGCCTTTTCAGCTAATTCCAAATTACACTCATTTCAACTTTTTTCAGCCTAATTCAGCAAAAACATGCTCTTCATTTCCTTCTGGTAATTTAAGCTTCTTTTTGCCTTTTTAAGCTACTTTTTAGCTGTATTGGCAAAATTCTGCTTTTTTTCAGATAATTTCCACTTTTCTGTGCTCATTTCTGCTTCTTTCAGCCTTAATGGAGAAACATGTTCTTTCTGCATTTTTTTCTGCTCAGTTAAGATTGTTTTACATTTTCAGCTACATTTTTAGCATGTTTCGCTAATTTTAGCTGTTTTCTGATCAATTTTTATGGTGCTGTAATTTCTGCTACTTTCAGCCTAATTAACTTTTTTCTGCTAATTTCAGTTTGTTATGCTCCTTTCAGCTTATTTCTACTAGTTTCAGTTATTTCTGCTATTTCAGCTACTATTTAGCCATTTTATGCTAATTTTAGCTTTTTTATGCTAATTTTAGCTTTTTCAGCTAATTCCACATTTTTTGCTAATTTCAGCATACGCTTCCTTCTGTTTTTTAGCTGATTTCCTATTTTTTCTGCTAATTTGCTTATTTAAACCTAATTCTGCAAATATGCGTTCTTTTTGCTTTCTTCTGCTAATTTAGACCTGTTCTTCCATTTCAGCTACAATTCAGCAAGTTTTTAGCTAATTTCAGCTGTTTTTCAGCAAGTTCTGTAATAAGCATTCACGCTGCATTTTTGCAGAAAATGCTATTTCTCTAGTCATTTTAAGTAAATAAAAATTAATCCTTAATTGTTCAGATAATTAGTGGAGTGCTTTACCTTCTACAAGCAAATAATTTCATCTAAAACTTGTCATGCCTTTAAGTGCAAAACTTACTGGTATATTGTCTGTTTTCAATTTCGTAAGTTGATTTAAAAAACATTAGGTTTGATTTAAATGTGCCTGAAACCTCACATATATTAAATTTATACTATAAATATATATTTGTATGTGTCTACTCAAGATTTTACTTTAAAACAGATGGTAACATGTCTGGCAGGTGAAACTGCAGAGACTGTCGCTGTGGTCCAAACACATTGAAACCAGCACCTCTAGGGTCGGATGATGTTTTACTTCCACCTCACCTGAACCCAAACCTTCAAGCATCTTCAGGTATTCATCCAGGTGTCAGCAACAGATGATCAGTCAGGGTTCTGCGTTTCCAAGCAACCAGCTGAGACCAGGAAGTGACGTGAGCATCATGGCCACTGACTTGTTTGCAGATCTGTGTGAGGCTGACTGGGCTTGATCCAGTTAGAAATGTAAATTCTGATTTTGGTGACAAGTTGTATTAAAATAAATCTGCAGCTGCGCCTCTAATGGTCCTATTGGAGCTGAAGCACCTGGGTCTCCACTCCTCAGACTTGAGGATGAGATGATTGAATTCAGTTAAAATGACTATTTGGGACAAAAATTACATTAATATGATTATATTTTGTTTACATCTTTAAAAAAAAGTGATCGTTTCAGGCTCCTAACGCCACAGCGGTGCCCGGAGCTCGTGCGTCAGGTGCTTTGGGTAATAATTGACAGGTTTGGAGAGTTCACAGCGGCTGCCTCAGTCACTGAGAGCCTCCAGCATGGTCAAGTGAGGGTCATCTTCCAGAACTGGGCCCCCGCGACCAGTAAAAAACAACTAAAACCAAGAATCATGCGCGGTTTTGTCATCCTGACGCTTCTCGCGCTCCGCGCTGCGGCCGCAAAGCCCAACGCTGGTCTGAAAACGTGGGCGCGCTTCAGCAAACTCCCCTTCCCCGGAGACAAGGCGTTCCTGTACGGAACCTTCCCCAAGAACTTCATCTGGGCCGTGGGTACCGCCGCGTACCAGGTGGAGGGCGCGTTCGAGAAGGACGGCAAGGGCCTCTCCATCTGGGACACTTTTACGCGCGGCGGGAACCGCATGGCCACGGGGGACGTGGGCAGCGACAGCTACCACAACATCCACGCGGACATCCGCGCCCTCCGTCAGCTGGGGGTCAGCCACTACAGGTTCTCCCTGTCCTGGTCCAGGATCTTCCCCAACGGGACGCGCGGGAGCCTCAACGAGCTCGGCGCCAGCTACTACCGGACGCTGCTGCGCAGGCTGAAGGAGATCCGCGTGCAGCCGGTGGTCACGCTGTACCACTGGGACCTGCCCGAGCTGCTGCAGCACCGCCTGGGCGGCTGGAGCAACCCGGACATGGTGGGGATCTTCAGGGACTACGCTGACTTCTGCTTCCGCGCGTTCGGAGAGCACGTGAAGGTGTGGATCACCGTGGACAACCCGTTCGTGGTGGCGCAGCACGGGTACGGCACCGGGGTGGTCGCGCCCGGGATCAAGAGCGACCCGGACCTCCCGTTCAGGGTGGGACATAATTTACTGAAGGTGTGAGCAGAATCTACGTCATCCCGCTTTTAACACTTATTTTTTACTAACTCTTTACTGTTGCGACATTTAGTCTCTTTTAGGCTATTAAATATTAAAAATTTAAATAAAAGATTATTAGTCAGTCAAGTTTTCATACACTGAGTTAAAATATAGTTTGATAATAACTGAGACTCATAGATATTTGAAGGGCTGTCAATTATATTTGTCTGTTAGCAAAATATCTTATGAAGCGCATGGATTTTAATAAAACTTCCAGAAAGTACAAATGTTTACCTTTTCAAGTCAACCCAAGTCAAGATGGCTGCTACAACCACGTGACTTTTCAAAACACAGAAATAATTCTGACAAATGTACTGACATTGATCAACTGTGGTTGTAGCTGAGATTCCTGACTCCAAAAGCTCCGTGTACAAGATCTTTGCTTAAAACTTTGGTGTTAATTGCCATTAGAGTAAATCCTATTTGTCTGTTAGCGAAATATGCCATCAACCACTTGACAGATTTTAATGAAATGTACAGAATGTAATCAATGGATGCACATTTAGAAATGGTTATCATCCAGTTTAACATGGAGCTAAGTGAGATGTAGTAGCTGAGAGTCTCTCACAGCACATACTCTGAGTGTAGCATCTATAAAATAAAATAAAAACCAACATTAACGGTGGCATATGATATATCACTCCTTCGTTTTATGTTTTATAGCTTCTAATGCAAACATAAAGTAGTTTAATTTACACTATCGTCGTCTGAAGTGATGTTTCTTCTGCCGCCTCCTGTTTTAAACCGTCGCTCATCGGTTAAGCTGTGGGTCAGACCTGGCAGGGCGTAGACTGAAGAAGTCCTCTGGATGGAGTTCGCAACGTTTCTCACTTAAAGAAACTGGTCCAGAAAACAGGATTTAACCTTGTTTGTTTGAATCACGTGTTGTTTCTGCAGGCTCACGCAGCTGCCTGGCACCTCTACAACCGCCACTATCGAGCCCGTCAGCAGGGCCAGGTCTCCATGGCTCTGGCCTCCCACTGGATCAAGCCCAGCCGCACCCGCTTGGAGAGCCTGCGGGAGTGCCAGTGCTCCCTGGACCACGTTTTGGGCTGGTTCGCCCGGCCGCTGTTCGTAGACGGAGACTACCCCTCCTGCATGAAGGAGCGGCTGGGCGCCCGGCTGCCCTCCTTCACCCAGGAGGAGAAGGAGCACGTGAGAGGAACGGCCGACTTCTTCGCCCTCTCTCACGGGGCGACCCTGAGCTTTCAGCTCATCAACGACAGCCTGAAGTTTGGGCAGCTGGAGGATCTGGACCTGAGGATGCTGCTGTACTGGGTCAGTGCAGAGTACGGCAAGCCGCCAATCTTTGTGGTGCAAAGTGGTTGGTAGGTTTCCAAACTCTGTCATCATCTTGTTTTTTTGGAAGGGGGGGGTGATGCTGCCGTGTATGGAACTACTGTACTTGTTTGCTTGGCACAGGTACGTCCTCGGCAACACCAAGACAGAAGATCCAAAACACATGTACTACCTCAAGAGGTTCATTGCAGAGACACTAAAATGTGAGTCCACAGACGCCAATGACCTCATCTGAAGCGTTAACGCGACATCTTGATGATTAACCTGGTTACGCTCCGTGTTGCTCAGCGATCGTCATCGACGGCGTGAACGTGATCGGATACACGGCCTGGTCCCTGATCGACGGCTTCGAGTGGCACAGAGAGTACGGCATCCGACGTGGACTGTACTACGTTGACTTCAACACTCCTGACATGAAGAGGGAGCCAAAGACATCTGCCACTTTTTACAGGTAGGTGTGTGAGTGCACGTTAGAAAAGTATTATTGGGTGTCTGTTGATTGTGAGGAACTACAGTGTGAATGTGACCGGCAGGAGAAATACGCAAAAGAAACCGAATCCGAGTTCCATCTGACTTTTCATTCTGTTTCTTCCTTTGCGTGTCGCGGGGTAGAAGGGTCCAATTTCCAGAAAACATTGTGTGAGAGGCGGGGGACACCCTGGACAGGTCTCCAAGTCGGTCACAGGGACACAAACGAGACAAACAATCATTCACTCACATAACGTAACCTGCATGTTTTAGTCTGTGGGAGGACACAGGAGCACCTGTAGAAAACCCATGCGTGCATGTGGAGAACACGCAAACTCCAGGCACAAAGGCTCGGAATCAAACCTGCAACATTCTTGCTGTGAGGCGACAACACTAACCACTGCTCTGCTGTGCTGTCTTGAAACTGAGTTATTAAAGTAAAAAAAAAAAAAAGTGCTATCTAAGAGCTAAATATTTATATTTTATAGTTATACAATATTAATATACAGGTAGTCCTCGACTTACGACGGAGAATCCGTTCTCACGCGGCGTCGTAAACCGAATTTGACGTAAGACGAGACCGTCGTAACCCGAGGACTACCTGTATTTAATATATTTTATATTTATATACGTATATATATTTATATATTTTAAATTTTTTTTTGTATATTTTAGTTTGTGTTTTTAAAACACTAGCTAAAACTAAAATTGGAAAAAGCATCAAATAATAGTAGCTAAAGATACAATAAGAATGTAAGAAGTCCAGGTCTTGTTGTTGCAAAAACAAGCTTAAATCATCAACCCTCTGCCACCGTGCTTCACTGTTTAGTTTTTGTCAAATGTCTCTTTGCTCATACGTCTTCAAAGGATATTGTTTTGTCAGTCTTGTGGTTTTGTTTAAATGCAACTTTTTTTTACTTAAATGGTGCTGCTGGATTCTTTTCTCAGACAAAATGGCTTCTCCTAACAACAGACAATTAATTCAGTTCAATTTCAGTTCAGTTTATTTATTTAGCGCCACGTCGCAACAGAAGTTATCTCAGGGCGCTGAACAGAAAACATTCACAAACATTATAAATGCCAGTTAATAAAGTTATCAATCTAAGGAAGGAAGGAAGCCAGCAGATTGTGTTGAGTCTTTGTTTTGTCACAGTCTCCCATCCTGAGCAAGCACAAAGGCAACAGTGGAAAGGAAGAACCGCTCGTAACAGGAAGTAACCTCCAGCAGAACCAGGCTCAGGACGAGCAGCCATCTATTCGACCGGCTGGGTTTGAGAGGAACAGGAAGAAGGAACAGACACAGAATGTCAGGTCCTGGATGGAGGCGAGCAGGTCCCTCTCTACGAGGAAATACAAAAAACAAACATGTTAAGATAGAAATAATTACACATACAAACTACAGTATTCATTTGATGAAATGTGTCAGTTTGTCCTCCAGTAGTCTAAGCCTGTAACAGCATAAGGGATAGGTCAGGAGACCCAATCCGACCCTAACTATAGGATTGATCAAAAAGGAAAGACGAGCCTCGTTTTAAAAGTAGACCATGTGTCAGCCTCACAGACAGAAACAGGAAGTTGGTTCCACAAGAGAGGAGCCTGACGACTGAACGCTTTGCCTCTCGGTCTGCTTTTGGAAACTCTAGGAACTGCAAGTAAACCTGCAGCCTGAGAGTCACAATCTATGCTGCTGTGCATTTTTGTCATTTAGATGCAATGTAGAGTCTGAGATGTCAACAAACCACCAAGGAGCACAAGCCAGACTGTCTCTTGTGCCAGGCCCAAGCCTGCATGAGGATTGTGCCAGGATGGTATCCAGCATGAAACATTTCTGTCAAAACATGCATGCAAGTTCGTCCAAGCGACACTATACCAAATTGGTCAAAACCCGGGTGAACAACGACCGCCATCAGTGTTTTTGACAAACATGGTGCCGGCGGGAATTGTGCTGCTGTTAGTTGAAGAATGTAAGGAAACATACCAGGAATCTGAGGGAGAAGAGGAAAGTCAAGAAAGATGCAGAGAAGGAAGGTAGATGTTTTATACATGTAAGACACCAACTGGAAGGGCAGCAAGGCTCACAGTGTTGGAGCAGGGTTTCAACTGTTTTACCATGAGACAGAAAGAGAAGACAGAACGGGAAGTGGCAGAGCTAAAAATACTGAGGTTCTCTATGGGAGTGACAAGGATGACTAGAAATGAGACCATCAGAGGTGCCGCCCAGTTTAAACAACTGGGAGATAAAGTTAGAGAGGCCAGACTGAGAAGGTTTGGACATGACCAGAGGAGGGACAGTGGATATATTGGTAGAAGGATGTTAGAAATGCAGCTGCCAGGGAAAAAGACAAAGAGGAGATACATGGATGCAGTTAGAGAGGACATGGAGGTAGTTGGAGTGAGAACAGAAGATGCAGAGGACAGAGTGAGACGGAGGAGGATGATTCACTGACACTTCACATGGTCTGACCTAATGAACATGTTGGAACTACCACATCAAGGAGGACGGGTGACTTTCCCAAGTACAAAGTATTAGCAGAACATGGCTGCCTGCTTATCTTGCTTGGGGCGGCTGTGGCTGAGTGGTTAGAGCAGTCGTCCTCCAATGCAAGAGTTGGGGGTTCGATTCCACCAGGAATCACATGCCGAAGTGTCCCTGGGCAAGACACTGAACCCCTCATTGCCTCCGATGTGTGTCCCATGATAAACCACCGTTTAGTCTCTTTAGAATGATTTGTTCATTTAGCTTTGTATAGATCTAGTAGAGTGCTGTATGAATGGGTAAATGAGGACACAGATTGTAGTGTAAAGTATTTTGAGTGTCTTGAGAAGATAAAAAGGTGCTGTATAAGTACAGTCCATCCATTTACCTTTGTAATTCCTTCCCAAAGCCACAGGTGAACTGACTGTTTCTATACTTTAGCTCAGTTTTGTAAAATGAACATAAAAGTACCTCGTCATGTGTTGTTGTCCTTCTGAGTAACCTTCATCTGTTAATAATGTAGCTTTTATTATTCTTTTCCTGAAATTTTACCAACCTCTTTTTTTTTTTCTTTTTTTTTTTTTGTGGCAATTTCTGCAGAAACGTCATCCACAAAAACGGTTTTCCTGAACTTCCGGAGAACAGACCAGCACAAGGAGTCTTCCCATGTGGTTTTGCATGGGGGGTTTCCGCCAACTCAATACAGGTGCGCGTGTGTGTGTGTGTGTGTCCCTGCATGCTGAGGTTGTGTGTGCAGTTGTGGATGGACATCGTACCAACGGTCAGAGGTCAGATAAGGAATGAAACACAGCAAGAACGCTTCCTCTGAAACCAAACGGGCAGAAAACATTAACCTCACCGTTGTACTTTTGGCTCAAAGACTCACCGTGAACTTCAAGTTTAGTGAAGTGTAAAAGTTTTCAAACACGTTTACTGTTTAGTCATAATTCTACATGCAGCTTTTGGGCATGGTATTTTATGTTGATGCTGTTGAGAAAAGTGCAGGACAACCAAGTAAACACCTTGAAATAAATCAGTCTAGTTGAGATACTGGTCGGACTCTTAATAAAACTCCCACGTTCAGTTCTACTGTGCACGACCACATGCCATGATCCATTTGTCCTGTTGGTTCATCCCAGCTCGAATGTGTGTTGCTCCCCAGGTGGAGACGGCTCCCACCCAGTTTGCGGACTCTAGCGTGTACCTCTGGAACATCTCCAACAACGGAGAGCTGATTAAGCTGGAGGGCTTCAGCGATCCACCTTTGCGCCGAGCCACTCATTGTGCTGATTACGCCACCGTCCGACAACAGGTGTGTCCGCCGAATATTTATCATCTGCCCGGCGTTACGCTTCCAATGCAGGTTTATTGCTCATTGACGTCTCCATAAAGTGAGGGGACAGCAAAACCTCTTCAGACTCTAACTCATTCAACGTAACTCTGGCAACGTTCAAATACTCAACAAAACGGTGGAAATCCTTGCAGAGCGTCAGATTGTTTTGAAGTTTATGATATTTATGTTAATTTTACTGTTTAACTGTGTCATTTGAGATGCTGGTAAGAAACTTTTTCACTGTTTATTCAAAGTCACAGCACTTCCAAGCTCTGTCAGCAAAACATTTAAGTGTGTAAGAAAAATGTGCTTGCGTTTGACACTGAAAGTTGTTTTTATTTTTAGATGTAGCGCCCACCTGCCTGTCCACTTTTGTTTCAGGTCGACGAGATCAGCCAGGTGGGGGTGAACCACTTCCACTTTTCCCTCAACTGGTCCGCTCTGGTGCCCACGGGTGATGTGGCTCAGCCAAACACCACCCTGCTGAGGTACTACCGCTGCTTCACCCGTCAGCTGCTGTTGGCCAACGTCACCCCCGTGGTCACCCTGTGGCACCACACGCGGCAGCGCAGCGGCCTGCCGGCCCCGCTGGACGCTGCCAACAAGTGGCTGGACAGGTGGGAAACAGCTAAAGATTCACAAACACTTTCAAGATGAATGAAACATTGATCTCGATAAAACATGGTTTGTTGCATTTTACTGCTCAGACAGACTGATCTGATGGAAGCATGCAGCGATGAACAGAAGTGCTTTTATTTTGAAAAGAGTTAATGAATTAATTTATTCTATTTGACATATAGCATTTATCATTTTACTGATCAATCTGCATTAAATCATCCACTGACCCAGGATGCTCACTGTCACCTATTTGCTCCTATGAGAGCTTCTTGTACTTATTCAAATGAGCTGTAATTTCATGCTAAACTGTTCAAACCCCCTAAATATTTTCTTTCACAGGCCAAGACTTAAGTGGAGATAAAAGCAGGATTTGTTTGTTCGAGAAGCTTCTTCGAATTTGCAAGAGTTAACCCCGTTGAGTTCATATAATCTAACAGGTTGTGTTTTTATGCGGCAGGTTTAACGCTGCATTGTACATTTTTGAAAATTAAAATCTGAGACTTCCTTCTCGGTTTGAATTGGTTTTTTTCTTGTTTGACATTAATGCCAAACTATCTGTCTTCTCCATCTTAAATATGGACATGCTGGTTCGCCTTGAGGCGCAGGAGAGCCAGCTTAGTTTCTCCAGTGTAGAGACCTGACCATCCTTCACTGCAGACACTACACCGCTCCAGACATTTGTTTTTATTTTCATAATCTAAAGCCTCCCCAATGGTGAGTGAAATGCCTTCAGCCACTGAAAAGAAGTTCAGTTCAAGTATTTTTTTAATGTGAGGTCCACTGCTCGGATCATGAAGGGCTTGGATAAGCTGGTAGTCATGAGCTTCACATTGCAACTCATTGCTGCAGTTTTATATTCTTCAATTAGAAGGTTTGTTGATTTACCAGTGGTTCCCAACACTGGCCCTTGAGGAACACCATCCTGCATGTTTTAGTTGTTTCCCTGCTCCAACACTTGATTCAGGGATTTAATTACTTCATCAAGTTCTGCAGAAGCCTGCTAATCACAAATGCATTCAAATCAGGTGTGTCATAGCATGAAAACAACTAAAACATGCAGGATGGTGTTCCACAAGGACCAGTGTTGGGAACCACTGATTTACACCATGGATAACATTAACCTTTCACCCGCCACAATCATGTACATAATACATGTGTTCAGGATGGCTGTGCGATGGAATTTATGCTTTGGAATTTCATTAACCATTTACTGACTAGTGTAATTATGCACCTTTGGCCACATTTGATCTTTTTGTTTGTTTGTTTGTTTCCCAGGAAGACTCCAGAGGCTTTTGCAGACTACGTCAGGCTTTGTTACAGAGAACTGGGGGCCAGTGTGAAGATGTGGATCACCTTGAATGAACCCAACGACGAGATGGTGAGCTACCAGGAGGGCCATCAGATGCTGCGAGCGCACGCTCTGGCCTGGCACGTCTACGATCGAGAGTTTAGACGTTCGCAGGGAGGAAAGGTCAGTAAGACATTAATATTGGGACGCATTTTGTTTTAAGTACATATTTTTTATTTGTATATCTGCACTTGAAGGACTCCTTATGACTGTGGAAGAAGGAAAATTAACGTTAAAAACGACCCAAACTAAGGTCCACCTGGCTTTACTTGATGTCTTTGTCAAAGTAAAATAACCTTAAAGGTGTTGTCTCAGGTGTCTCTGGCTCTGCACATGGACTGGGTGGAGCCGGCATTTTCCTTCAGCCGCGAAGACGTGGAGCCAGCCAAGAGGGTTTTAGATTTCTCCGTTGGCTGGTTTGCAGAGCCCATCTTTGGCAGCGGTGACTATCCTGCAGGGATGAGGAGCTGGCTGCGTCAGCTCAACTCGCTTGAGTAAACAAAATCAATTTTCATACGTCTTGAGCTTCAGGCCAAGCTGTGCACAAATATAGACTTTATACATACTTATACATACTTTATACATACTTATACATGCTTGTTTATTTTACAAACTTGAATGTATTTAGGAGAGCCAGGTCTAATATGAGAACTGATTGTATCACCAGAGATTTATTGTGTGAATGTTTATGAAACATTCACACATTTGTGATCCATTTCTTCTATACACTTTTTGGCATCTTACTTGTTCCACAATTTTTGTGCTATTCCTACAAATCATAAATCAAAACGTTCAGCTCATTCAGGAAAAGGGTACTATGACTTTTGGTATTGTTGCAACTTTAGCTTTTTGAAATATTTAGTCTTTTCTGCCTTTTTTTTTTTTTCAGAGAAAATGAATTGAGTTCATTTTACCTTCTTCAAAACTTTAGATTTGTTTACAACCTTTTACGGCTCCTTTCACATTTTGTTCTGATTCAGCTTCTTTCAGCTTCCTTGTGCAAATGTAAACTTTTTCTGCTACGTTCAGCTGTTTTTTTTTCGGCTGTTTCATATGCTCCTTTCAAGATCTTTCAGCTAACTACAACATTTTTGTGTTTCTTCTAACTTATTTCTGCTAAATTCAGCTTGTTCTGCTCCTTTCATCTTATTTATGCAAGTTTCAGCTTTTTCTGCTATTTCAATGACTATTGAGCTGTTTTTATGCTAATTTTAGTTTTTTTGGCTACTTCCACATTTTAATTTTTTTCAGCCTAATTCAGTAAAAATGTGCCCTCTTGTAATTTAAGCTTCTTTGTGTTTTTAAGCTACTTTTCAGCAGTTTTTTTATTTTATTTTTTGCCCATTTCAGCTTGTTTCAGATTATGTCCACCTTTTTGTGCTCAATTTTGCTTCTTTCAGCCTAATTGGGCAAAAATGTTCTTTGTTTTCTTCTGTTAATTCAAGGTTGTTCTACCTTTTCAGCTACACTTTTAGTATTTTCTAGCTAATTTCAGCTGCTTTCAGATCAATTCGGGGGAGGTTTTTGGGTGGGGGGGTGGAGGGAGTTGGTGCTACTTTTGGCCACTTTTAACCTACCGGTACATAAATTATTTCTGCTAATTTCAGCTTGTTATGCTCCTTTCAGCTTTTTTTTTTCAGCTAGTTTAAGTTATTCCAGCTACTATTTAGCTCTTTTATGCAAATTTTAGCATTTTCAGCTAATTACAATTTTTTGCAACAATTTCAACTATTTTCAACCTCAAACAGCAAAAATGTGCTTTCTCCAATTCCTTCTTCTTGTTTAAGCCTTTTAATTTACTTTTCATCTATTATTTATCAATTTATTTTTGCTAATTTCTGCCTTTTTAAGCTAATTTCCTAATTTTTGGGCTATTTTCTGCCTATTTAAACCTAATTCAGCAAATGTGTTCTTTCTCCACTTCATTCTGGTTGTTTAAGCCTTTTAATTTACGTTTCAGCTATTATTTACTTTTTTGTTGTTGCTAATTTCTGCTTAATTTTTTTTTTTTTTTTTACAAATTTCCTAATTTTTGTGATAATTTCTGCTTATTGAAACCTAATTCTGCAACTATGTGTTCTTTCTGCTTTCTTAGGCTAATTTAAGCTTATTCTTCCATTTCAGCTTCAGCATGTTGTCTTAGCTAATTTCAGCTGTTTTTCAGTAAGTTGTTCTGCAATAAGAATTCACACTGCATATTTGCAGGAAATGCAATTTCTCTTGGTTTAGAAAGGTTTGGGATGGTTGTGATTTTTGTGCAGCTTGCCCAAATTTCACATTTCTGCTCTCACCTGCTTTATCGTGGAACATAACCAACTAAAACCCACTCAAAGTGCTTTATTAAAAAATACTTTATTCCCACAGACTGCCCGTTTTCAACGAGGAGGACCGACGGCTGGTTAAAGGAACGTACGACTTTTTTGCAATGAGCCACTTCAGCTCCAAGCTTGTGACTCATGCCAAGGAGGACTCGTAAGCGAAAAGCTTTTATTTATTTATTTTTAACTCATTTTTAAATGTTAAACAAGCTGCACATTCTTTATAAACAATGTGGAAAGAAGCAACATGTCCCACGTCTGCAGGTACACCTACACAGCAATGCTCGAGGTCCAGCACATGATCGACACCACGTGGATCATGTCCCCGAGGCCCGTCGTGCCCTGGGGTCTGAGGAAAGCCCTCAACTGGGTAAAACTGAAGCCGCGCTCACATAAAAACTTTGACTCGTAACAAACCTCGACAGAATCTGACTTTGCTGTTGCTGCGAAAGGTGAAGGAGCACTACGCCGACGTGCCAATCTACGTGATGGCCAACGGGGTCCAGGAAGACCCGGCCCGCTTCAAAGACAGCCTGCGAGTTTACTACCTGTACAACTACATAAACGAGGCGCTTAAAGGTGAGAAATGTCGTAGCTGCTGTTTTCTAACCAAACAGCGTCTCTTTAAAACTGAACCTTTCCCCCGTGGCCTCTGTGGAGTTTAATATTTAGACAGTATTTAGGTCACTGACCCCTAAACAGTCCACTGACTCAGCTCAAACGTATTTGCAAAACACAAATACTTGTAAAAATATCACCTCTGCTCTGAGTTGAGTCGTAGCAGCTCGTCTCACGTAGACGGCAACATCCCCCCAAAACGACACTTCACCTGTTTAACGCTACATTTTGTTTCCCCTCCTCAATCCGCAGCGCACACGTTGGACGGCGTGAACCTCAAAGGTTACTTCGCCTACGCCCTGAACGATCAAAGGGACCCGGGGTTCGGCTTGTACGGCCAAGTTCACGAAGAGGTCATCGTCAAGGCCTCGCTGTCCAACTACCGCAACATCATCCAGCACAACGGCTTCCCCGTCCAAGGAGCGGCTCCGCAGCAGTGCCCCGCTTCGCTGCAACCCTGCCTGGGCTGCCGTGTTCTGGACAAGAGGCCCGTCGTGGGCTTCTTGTCGCTGGTGGGTTCAGGGGTGCTGATCACCCTGGGCCTCATTATTTATTACACCGCCAAGAGACACAAGGACTACTACTGAGAAGAAGGCTGGACGACTCAGAGACACTGGGCCTCATTAGATGTCTTGTTAGATTCAGTCTCGTCAGCTTCGTGTTTTATCTTTTAAAGTATTTTTTAATGTTTTATGTTCAGGGTTACCTTGTATGACAAGTGATTAACGCCACACAGTACTTTAAAGTACCGCAGTTACACAACTGTATTTTAGTTTTGCTCCGTGCAACCAGATCGAGGTGGAACGATAACTGAATTGTTTTTACAAAAACAAAAGAAACGGCGAGTTCAAAACAGACTGAACTGCTGAAAGAAATATATATATATATA
>JARVLU010000324.1:15172760-15184503 GCA_031762415.1 Simpsonichthys santanae
AGCTTTGTAGGTTAGAAGTAAGATTTTGAATTCAATTCTGAATTTGACAGGGAGCCAATGGAGAGAAGCTAAAACTGAAGCAATTTGATCTCTTTCAGTCGATTCATTAACTCAAGTCAGATAGACGACATCTTTTCCTGGTTGCAGATTCATCAACAAGACTGTGGTCAGTCTCATTTGACTTTCTCTGTTACTCTTTTCACATCAAAATTAAGGATTACCGAAAATTTTAACCTTTTTTTCTGGCTTCTAAGTTGGCAAACAGTAAGGAGATGTCTGCACTAAACGAAGTGTTTATACATTTTTAAGCCAAAAAAGAAGTAATAAAAATATTTTACATTCAAAATATCATCTTGGGGGTCCAGATATGATGTTCACAAGAGCCAGATTTGGCCCGCGGGCCTTGAGTGCACTACATCATTGCTTAAAGCTGCAGCAATAACTGTCTACCATGTTTTGCCTGTTATCAAAAAATAACTCACTTAACTTTTGATGAAACACCAAGAAAGTTTTCATTAAAAGTATCTCTGACGACAATCCAATTCAAGATGGCCGCTATACAATGAATCAAATTAGCGAATACAAAAATGGCTATCGCTCAGTCTGTTGTACAGACTTTGAGTTTGACATGATAGTGTCTGCAAGTCATTCATAACACAGGCTCTGAGTGCGAGTCTGTGCATATTGTTGTTTTTAAGGTTTGACCAAAATGATGACAGTGTCCTTAAGGAATGGTAGACCTTTAATTTGCTCCATTTTATTTTTATTTTTATCTAAAGAGTCAAGCACATTTTAAAATCTGACACTGAGTCAATAAACAAGTTGTGTGGAATGCCGTCCTCTCTGTGGTTTTCCCACAAGGCCGTCCATCCTCCCCACCCCTTCGGCCTTCTGACTGTCTCATCCTTTTTTGCATTCCCTGACTCACTGGGGGCAACATCTGGGCTACTTAAAATGTCCTGTGTGTGTGTGTGTGTGTAGCCTACTGTATGTGTGTGAGTACACTGAATTCTCACACACATTTAAGCTTCTGCTCTCCAGCAGCTGACATATGAAGTGAGGGTCCAGTGGTTGTCAGCCTTGGCCCTCGAGGGTCCGGCTGGTGCAAACAGCAGCTAAAATGAGTCATTTCCTGCATGGACCTAAGTCCACAGATGTTCTTGTACCAGCACAGAAGACTTTCCTGTAGGAACTAATGTGGGATTGGGAGGCTTTTTTTGACTGGACAACAGAAAGTGTCAGAGGGAATGTTTTGTTTTACAAAAAGATTGTGAGGGAATGAAGGTAAGAGAAAGAAGGAGGCGGGAAACGCAGAAAAGCAAGTGTTGAAAAAGTTTGAGTGGATTTATAGATTTAAAAAAAGGGAAGGAAACGAGACCATGTTGGTGAAGAGGAATCGTTTAGAAACTTCAAACTAAAGAGGGAAGTCAGAACAGAGAGATATTGTGGATCCGAACAACGAAGAAAGTGAGAGAGAGGAGGTTGGGTAGAAAATTAGAGGGGAGAGAAACCCTGCATGCAGCAGGCTGCAAGAAGGAGGCAGAGCTGTAAACAGATGGGCTTGCAGAGGCAGCGAAGAGGAAAGTGCTGAATCGTTGATGGCAAGAGATCGTATGGATGTGCCGCAGAGTCACAGGAGCATCTCCGACTCCTCACCATGAGAACTTCCAGTAAGTTTGGACAAGAAAAAAGTCGCTGGGAAGCTTCTATTCCCCGACTCCTTTCATTTAGTTTCAGAAAAAGGTTTTCGCTCTCTTCCCTGGTGTTGCTTCACATGTGAGAGCAAAGTTATGAGAGGAATGTTGGAAGAGGAGATGTAATTGCTAGATTGCGGTGACAGTGTCATTTCCTCCAACTCTTGTCATCTCTGATGGCGACGACAGGAACGTTTTTCTTTTTTTGCTCAGCTGTAATTTGCTAAACTTGTGAATGTGACAAAGAGAGAGTGAACGAGTGGGTGTTGGCAGACTTCTGGCATGTGCAGCGTGGGACTGAATGTCTAAAAGGATGTGCTATAGTGTATTTCTAGTGTTCTGATGCATGCTCAATAATCCAGGTAGAAAAATCTAACAAAGTTAAGTCAGGTCCTCTGGACGGATTCAAAAAAAATAAAGAAAACTTGTTGAAGCCTTTAATCCAAAAAACTTTGTCAGTCTAAGGAGCTGCGCTAAACTCGGTGTTATACTGTAAATAGCACCTTCTCGTCATGGATGAACCAGTTAGCTGGTGACAGCCAAAACTAGCTGCTCACGTGATAAAGGAGGACCATCAGCCTAACGACTGATCGTTAGTGCTCTGATGGGCACTTGCTATTCACAGGGGGCTGAATGATACTATCAATAACAGCATTGTAAGAGGGGGACAGTTAAACACGGAGGCCTCCACCTCTGTTTAATGATGGACAAAGTTGGCTTCCTTCACTCCTCTCTCAAACCATCCTTCCGCTCTATCAAGGATGTGCACATCTTCATCCCTGAACAAATGATCTGACATAACTTTGTTAGATATTTCAAGTACTGTAATCAAGTTTTTTTTTTTTTATTCTACTGAAGTATAATAAATATGCGTTTGTGGCAGACTGCTAGTGACAATTACTTAAAGAAACTCTGGCTTCTTGGAAGCAACACGGAGTGACACAAGACTTGCAGTATTTTCTGAACTTGTATTTTGCTCCTTAGAAACCAAACAGTTGAATGTCACCAGTTTGTTCGTGTCCTTGTCAGCACAAAGAGCATTATCTGCTCATAAAAGAAGCACACACACCCGTACACACATTCAGAGCTGCCGCTGTAAGATGTGTGCCATACGTATGTTAGTGGAAAAAAGCAGTAAAACAGAAGCCTGTAAAATGTCTCGGGGTGCTGGCGGCAGGGCTTAATGGGTTGCGGTTCAGTGTGGAAGGCCTGTTTACGTTTACCCATTACTAGCTACGTGTATCTGTGTGAATATAGTTTGTGATTACAGAATAAACTGTTTTTTTTTTTCCTGCTATATAATGTGGCTGATTTCTAGCATTTTCAGTCTCATCATTCTAATGATTTCCCAGAGGAAAAACATATCTCAATATGTATCCTTCTAATATATATGTATCTATAGGGGTGAACTATTTAACACATTACAGTACTTTTGTCCTGATGCAGTGCTCAATAATCCAGGTAGATTAATCCAACGAGGTTAAATCAAGTCCTTTGGATGGATTCTTCTTAACTTTCTTTTAGCCAAAAGTCTTCTTCAGTCTGAAGCGCTGTAACAAACTTGGCCTTATAAATAGCAAACGTAGTACTTGTTCTGAAAATGTTTCCATTGTAATGTAAAATTGAGATTATATAGGCTACAGACAGATGCCTAAAACATCAGAACAGGTGTGTAGATTAGGAATGATGCACCACTTTTTTTTTTTCTTACAGAGATTGAAGCTAAGGAGGCTTGTGATTGGCTTCAAGCAGCAGGATTTCCACAATACGCTCAGCTCTATGAAGGTAACACGCACACAAATACACACATACAGCTGCCTTGTTTCATACAAAATAACTCTTTTGAAGCCTGTTTTGTTTATTATCCATATTCAGTTTTCTCTCTTTGCCTTATTTTTTTATCATTTATGTTTCTTTCTTCCCGCCGTCCCTCGTCTTCTGGGCTGCTGCGTTCTATTTCCAGGCTTCAGTTCCTCTCTAGAGGGAGGGGTCATGGGAAAGGCCTTTTTTTTATCACTGCTGGGATTCTCATGGCTTCTCGTTTTCCCTTTTTTTTTTTTTTTTTACTCCCCATCTTTTTCCTTGTAATCAGCAACATTTTCTTTCTGACCCATCTCTTTATTAAAATGTGTGACTTATTCTTCTTCAATTGGTCATCCTGCAGCTCGTCTCGGTCTTATCTCTGTAAACCTACAAGCGTTTGCTCGTGTGATGGTCATCAGGTCTCATATACTTGAAGAATAAACAGGAAATGGCTCCAGTAATCGTAAAGAGACCCTTACAATCCTGCACTCTTTCTTTAGCAGAACAAGTAGTGATGTTCTGAGGAAAGGTTTAGCTCCAACAGTGTCAGGGTGTAGATAGTTGCTGCCTTCACACACAAGGAGAATTAGCAGAATAAAAACACATGAACCATTTTAGCATTGTGTTTAACTTGTGTTAAAGGGATTGCTCTGATCTTTGGCAACAGCAATTAATATCTTACCTGTTATAGATAGCTCTTGGCACAACGTCTGTTTGAAGAAATAAGCTGTGTTTTTTAAAAGTCCAGTGCCCTAAAAGTCAACTATTCTGTACAGGTGCTGAACATATATCTCTCTAAACCATAATGCTTTACTACCCAAGCGCACACGGCAGACTAACTGAAGCTAATGCTAACATCAGCAGCGCATTATTTTGATTTTCAGATTGACTTTAATCATCTAGACATTTCTGTTGTAAAGTCGCCTCCTCCTCTGTTTGAGCTGTGGGGTTTGAAAAAAATATTATGTGAGGTGAAATTATATTTCAAAACATTTCAATCTAAATATGAATGCATTCGCATCATGTTGCAAATCACAATGTAAACTACTATAAAGCTATGTGGCTTATTTGTATTATGTAGGCACAAACAGTACTTTTTGTCAGTGTTGTGCAGACATATGATATTTAATAATAATAATAATAATAATAATATGATAAGATGATATTTACATTTTCTCAACCAAAACTAGTGAAATTATGTTTATCACTTCAGATTCAGGTCTCTATTTAAGCGTAACTTGCAGAATTTTATTTATGCACCGCCTGACTGTGAATACTTGTCGCACCTTTATGAAGTAGGCAGCCTTACAGTAGTATTCAAAATGTAAAAACATTGCACTCTCCCCTATAGCTGCCCACTGCTTCACCTGGGTGTATCCCAGGTGCGATGGGTTAAATGCAGAGAACCAATTTCACCATTGCATGGGAACATACAATGATGACATCATATAGCACTTTACTTATAGCTCCTATATAGTGACAACAGATTGAGTTAAAGAGGGAACGAGGGAACATTGTGAACGATACTATAGAGTTTAATTCTAACTGGACTGATGAGCTGATGGCTAATCTGAACAAGAAGAGACCATACAGCAGTGTGCTGTTTCCATCTTAAAGAAACTTCAATCTCAAAAATTATTTTAGTGGTTCTTACAAACATTACTTTGCAAACCTTTAAGCCTCTATTTATTTGCATTACACCATTCTTCTGGCAGAAACAGCTGCATGGAAATACTCAGAGCTACTACTATACTTTTAAATGTGTTGGGAAATGAAACTCCCCCCCACCCCTTGTTCAGTCATTGATATACAGTACTGTATTTATATACTATATGTACAGTATACAGTATATATACAGTATATTAATTGTTTATAATCTTTAAGCAAAACCCAATTTCAAAACATCTGAACTTGCCTTTTAAATGTGGGGTTTGAAATGTGTATGTGCTTGGTAAAACTTCAAATGTCGGGCGCTGACTGTGGAGGCAGCAGCTGCACCACACTCCAGACTTCATTAACCAGCTGAGACAACATTCATCTCCTGTCACGCATCAGTCAGTCATGACTAACAAGCCTACTCCTTTTTTCTATTTGCCACAGATTCCCAATTTCCAATCGATATTTCCTCAGTCAAAAGGGACCATGACTTCCTGGACCGGGACCTGGTTGAGCCTTTGTGTCGGTAAGGACACGTTCCACACCCACTCCCTTTCCAGTGCATGTGCAACAGCAGTCATTTTTTAAGAAGTCATCTCTGTTCAGTACATTAATTCATCCCCACTCCCTGGTGCTAACAGGAGATGTCTGACTCCCACCCTTAATAAATCCCCCAGAAACCCAGTTTTGATCTGGTCACCACCCCTCCCTTCTGCCACACTCTGATCTCTCATTCAAAGGGGAGAGACCCTCAGGGGGCAAAATATAGAGGGGTGTGTCTGGGTGAGGGCAAGAGGGAAAGGAGTGATGGGATGCCAGCATGTTTCTGCTGATGGCTTTTAGAGTGTTCCACACACCCGTGGGACCTAAATCTTGCATTTCCTGTTCTTATTCAAATATGTCTCCTCTGTTCTTGAACATTTGCCCCCATCTAATTATTGTTTTTTTCTTGCTTTGTTGTCAACGTTTGTCTCGCCATGGGCATGGTAATTACAGCAATGATAATTCCACAGCTGTATTTCAAGAGAATACACATAGTATACTTTAAACATACATATATATACAAAGTACCTACTTTAAAGAAAGACACATCACCCACTGCCTTTTATGAGTCAAACTGAAATCATCTGATGAAGAGAAGGAAAGGTTTTAGCAAATTTGGTTAAACATTTTAAATTATGTCATGTACAATCCTTTTGCAGTTAAACTTTTTTTTTTTTTTTTTTTAAGATCTGTTAGCACTGTTTCTGTTCTGCTTTGGCTGTTTTCAGTTTTGCGTTTGCTACAACTGATTTGCTGTGGCAGCCATCTTGAATCAGATTAGTTCATCAGTTATAGATGTACATCAAATGATTACTGCAAACTTTACAACGTCAAGGTCAATGTTCAAGGTCAACGTTTTCTTTATTGTCATTCGCATCTCATGTGGTGGAATGAAATTGTGTACACAAGGTCCCATTTACATCCAACAAAGTATATTGTAAAAGAAAAACAGTAATAAGCTCTAAGATATGGACTAAGAAATACACTAAACACTCAATAGTGCAAAAACAATACGCTGAACAACAGCAGCAGCAGTCAGGATGTCAGGTGTGCAGTCATATGTGAGCAGAGTGAACAGGAGGGGGCTCAACACTCAGCCCTGCGGGGATGTGCTGAGGGTTATATCACCCTTCTTTCAAAATAGCAAACTGTATCCTCTCTAATTCAGAGTAACAAAGTTGACTGTGTCATTCCAATGTAACATGTGGCTGGGTGTGTGTCTGCATGAGACTTGAGCTACACTCAATGGGTCTGTTCCTTGTCTTTGGTTGTGATTTTCTCAATGTTTTTCAGTTCAGCCAACTTTTTGTTGCATGCCCTCCAAAGTGTGTTTCACTTGGAAATGGGCTGGGCCATCTTAGACCCTGCCTTTCCCTTCATGTCCTCAGTCTCTGGTGAGAAAAGTAGAAACTTCTGGAATGCTGCTTTTTTTATTTCTTTTGGTCAAGTTAAAAAGTCCTCTCCCAGGTTCATCTTCTGTATCTTTGCTTTGCTCTTACTTGATGGCTGCAAATGAACGAAGATGCACTACTAGGTGGGAGATGTGGAAAGCCCACAACTTAACTTGGACTCCAGCTGGGCACTCCAGCCTTTTTGGAGAAACTGATAAAACTTGAAATTGACACTGGGTCAATCTGATGAAACCAAAACCATCCTGCTGAGATCCACTTGATCCACATATTATAGGATCAGCATAGCCAGTGTTGATCCACACACTCCCTGGGGAATATAGTGAAAATTTTAAATTTCTACATGACTATCAACAGCGTACACCCCCACCCCCCCAACACATATACACAGTCAAAAAAGATATTAAAATACTGACAATGACTATTCAGACTCAGAAATCAAGGAGGGAAAACAGTTTTTAAAAAGGAAGATTATAGAGTTAAAGTGAAAGGTTTTACAGTGCACAAATAACCAAAGCCATAAAAACAAATACCGTAATAAAAATGTGCCTGCCAGTGTTGTTGCTAACACGTGTCTCTGTCTGTGTGTGTTGCAGACGTTTAAACACTCTGAACAAGTGCGCCTCCTTGAAACTTGATGTCAGCCATCCTAAGAAGAAAGTAAGCCTTTTTTTTAAACTTACTAACGTTTTTTTAAATGTCTGCTACTTTTATTAGTATAGGAAATGAGTGCATTCTTACACAATAAATGCTAAATACATTTTTAAAAATAACATCACCTCAGAGCAGTTTTTAGTTTGAAAAATCAAAGCCGTCTACAATCTTCTGATAAAATTACCGTACTAGTCTCATAAAAGGAACTTGCTACATTTATTTTTAAAAAATTGTTGTTTTTAAATAATTTGAACACTTTTGTGTTGCACAAAATTTATACACGGAAAATGTTTTGTGCATTTATCAGGATACTTTTTTTTTTTTTGGCTAAAACTGTATTTTCAGCTAAAAGCAACCAAGAAGCAAGTAAAGGCAAGGAAAAATAAATCTGATTGCTGTTTACAGAGGCTGATGTTAAAATGTCCTTCACAATGTCTAACTTTTACTTTCTTATAAACTCCGTGCCACATTTGAAGAAAGTGCCGTAACTAAATTGCTCAAGTCGCTTATAGTTTGTGGCATCATCTTTGAAGACACCCACTGCAGCTCTAATCAACTGTACTATGGTTCCTTCTGAAGTTCTTGACTAAAGCTGCAAATATGTTTACACTGACACATACCTGTACGTATAGTTTACGTCTGATCTTTCTATATATATTTATATTGTGCAGAGTCAATTGGCTTCTTTGAACCATACTGTAAAAAGTAATGCTGACAGATACAGATGAGAATGTTGTGGTATTTATTAATACATCAAGACAACTGTAATGGGAATTTGTATAATTTAGCAGAAAACTTTTCAGTTTCAGTTTTGCACATCCTCTAAAGTGTTTAGGGTAAGTGGTTCTGATCTAGTTCCAGGAAGTTTCTAACACAGCATAAGTTTCCTTCAGTTATGTTTTTATTATTTAAGTTAAAGTATTACCTTATAATGATGGGTAATTTGCTAAATATGTCCAAGCAAATACATTTAGTTTAGTTTAGTTTAGCAGTTTACCTACAAATTTGTTTCTAATAAATTCATAAACTACTACAAGTAAGTATCCTGATGCATGCTCAATAATCCAGGTCAAGAAATTGAATAAAGTAAAATAGTTACGTTGTTAGTCTGAATTTGGAAACTTAAAGCAATAGTTCACATTTAAGTGGTTTTTAAAATATTATAAACAGTCAGTTTCTTACCTGTTGTAGATACATAACACTTCTCAGTTTTCTGTTATGAAGTTTCATGCTGACCAAACTGATGAGCTAATGCTAAAACGAAAGTGGATTGCTAACGTCTTAAATAACTCCACATTCTAAAATGTTGTGGGGACTTTTGGTAACAATGATTTATAAATATTTAAGCCACCAACTTTCTTACATTACATGGATATTCTAGCAGAAAAATTATAATATTCCTGCTTGAGGTTCCACAGGAAACAGAAATGCTACAGCTAACTGTTGCTGCCACTATTTGCACTGAAAATAACTGTGGAATTTTAATGTAAATAACCATGTAATGCAAAACTGACCACAATGGAAAGCTTTAAAATATAGCAATCATAGAACTACTTTAAAATCTTTGAAATTGAAGTTGTTTATGGTACCAATCCATTTTGATCTTGGTTCCTCTGAAACTAGCTGTAAGCCTTTCAATCTGCTCAGAGAGCTGAGGCTGTTTAGCCGTATCTTTAACACACAAGACAATAACTGTTCTCAATGTTTTCACAGAACCCACTTCAAAATATCTCAACCGTTACTTACTGTAAATAGTGACTAACATTTGTTTTACCTTACGTTTGCTCCTCCGTAGAGTGATGATTCTGATGAAGATGACCCACTGGCCATCAGTAAAAGGTGGACATTTGAATGGAGCAGTCGACGCTGGTCTCGCCTGCAAGACCTGCTGTCAGACAGCACCAATGAGAACAGCCCGACCGGACAAGGGGAGGGTCTTCGAAGCACTGTGAGCAGCGAGAGCGTGCTAACAGACTTGAGCGAACAGGAGATCACAGAAACCTCCTCGCTCCACAGTGAAGACTCAACCTCCGCTATGCCTGACTCAATATCTATGGCATCCCTCTCTGCCTCCTATCAACCACCGAGGGAACTTCCACATTACAACTCCCTACCGATCAAAGGCAGTCGCCACGGGCAAGGAGGGCGAAGTAAAGCCAAAGAATTTTTGCGCCGAATGGAATTAATGCGCACTTGGGGGCCATCAACGAGGAGGAAAAACTCGAGTCAGAGGCCTCCGCTGGTCATCAGTGGGCCAGTGTTACAGGGAGAGGAGCCTCAGGCACTTCAGGTGCTTCATTGCACTCCTATCAGCCAGTTACAAACCAGTTCAAAAGACAATGATCAAACTGATGGTGATTTCATTAACAGTAAAGACCAGATCACACAGAGTGTGAGCCCCAGCAATGAAACCATGCTTCTCAGTGTTCAGGAACATGCATGTCCAAAACCTCGTACTGCCAGCAAGAGAAGCAGCATGTACCTGGAGGACATGGAGTTACCTTCTCAGGGTAAGAGGACTGAAGGGCAGAGTCAGTTTGGCAGAAGCCAATTTCATTCTTATGAAAACCTCCTCATTCATATCCCCAAAGACCATAAACCAGGCACTTTTCCAAAAGCGCTGTCCATAGAAAGTCTGGCACCTTCTCCCAGTGCCAACAGCAATGTTCCCCAGTCACATGCTCAAACTGGAAATGGACTGGGCAAACCCTGGTCTGGTAAACCGTTATCAAAACCAGCCTGTCCTGCAGCTCCACGGGGCAGCAGGGTGAGTGTTTACGACAACGTGCCAGGCTCCCACCTGTATGCCAGCACAGGAGATCTGATGGACTTGGAGAAAGAGGACAACCTTTTCCCCCACCTGGATGACATCGTCCAGCACGTCAGTGGTTTGCAGCAGATAGTCGACCACTGGAGCCGCAAGGTGCTGCCTGAGGGGGAAATGGTAGAGGGGGAGGAAGAAGGGGAGGGCAGGACCACCCCCAGTGAAGGTGAGAGGGACGCTGTCTCCTTAAATGACACGGATTCAACAGGGACCAGTCGGGAGAGGCGGGACTCTGGAGTTGGGGCCTCCCTCACAAGACCTCGGTGAGTAGCTGTGGGAGCTGTCTAAAAATGGAAACAACTTGGGTCTTATTTTTTTTCTTGGGGTGGGGATGGGGGGGTGGCCTAAATATTTTCAACCAGTTAAAACAATATACAGGTAGTCCTCGACTTACGACGTAGATCCGTTCTCACGTGGCATTGTAAACCGAATTTGACGTAAGTCGGAACGTACGTAAATACATATGACGTACCTGTTTTACCAAGCGTGTAAACCGATTTTCGACGTAAGTCCATGGTGATAGCCTTCCTTTTCCTCGATGCACTGCCATCAGAAGAGTCCTCCTTGCGTTTGGGAGCCATAATGAAGGGCTAGGGCCAGGTCTCTCTTGTAAATGAGTCCTCGAGGCTCAATGAGATTAACCTGCCTAAATAAAGGTTGAATGAAATGAAGTTAAGCAGCAAATAGGTCTACTGTATTTCTGATGTTTGTCTAAAAACAGCAGATGAAGTTGTGCTTTTTTCAGCATTTTATACAAGCAGCATTGTTTTACCTGGCCTATGCCAGATACACTTGTATTTTATGGAGTGATTTATCTTTTATGTGCACCACAAATGTGGATGATTGGAACTACTGCCTCTGCACACATCAGAGAACGGTCAAAGCACATGTTGACATGACTGAAATAAAGCACCCTGCACAGGATCATGCTCCTGTGGGACCGGTGCCTCTGCTGCATAAATGTTTGCATGGTCTCAGGGATACATGCACTGCATGCATGGTAGTATGCACATGGGAATGTTTGCATACGGTTAGTTCATGGGTGCAACAGGAAAGTTGTCAAATTTGATGAAATGAGAAAAAAAAAATCTTGAAAATTTCCAATTGCCTTTGTCCAATCTAAAAAAAAAAAAAAAAAAAAAAAAACACATGGAAGCATT
>JARVLU010000324.1:15210835-15223029 GCA_031762415.1 Simpsonichthys santanae
GTTCAATATTTTCCATGTCAGAATGAATGAAATCGTCAGATCTCAGCCAAAAATTGAGTTATAAATATGGGCCAGGGGGTGGGGGGTGGGGAGGGGGGTTTGAAGAAAATGTGTGCTTCACTGTATAAGCATGCTAACTTATGCAAAAAGCTGCAACTTATACAACGAAAAATATGGTAGATAATTATTTGAATATTCCCAAAGGAAACTATGCGTTAAACATCCAGGGTGTCCACAGTTTTATATAGTCTGTTTGTGCAACCTTATTTTTGTTGAATTATTTAAAAGTCTTTAAATTTGTGCCCATCCTTGTCTTATTTGTGGCTCAGTGGGTGCATTTGATTAGACATCTTGCTGCAATAACGTCATAAAATCATGACATTTGCATGGATGCATGATGTCGTTATGTAATATCTGTGCTGCTGCTGCTGCTGCTGGGCACAGGAGGATCCGAAGGCAGACCTTTTGATTTTCTTTGCTCTGTTTAGCTTTTGGCTCTTTCTAGTTTGCCTACTTTTAGATATTAGCAAAGAGAAATACAAGCTGACAAGTTAAAAAGCCCAAGAAGGGAACAAGGAACGAGGTGAAAGAGAACAGTGTCGTTATTTAATGGCAGTTTTGCATTTTCAGATTTGTTGTTTTATCGAACTGGTGTTTGTTTCGTCTGTGAGCCATGCTTAGGGTTGGAACTAATTAGGATAAAATAGCAACAGATATCCCAAACGCTTGCTGACTTTTTCTTGTCTTCACGGCCAGAAGACATGATGACAGATGGAGAGAATTGTTTCCCCTATGGGCTGCTGCCTTCATTAGACTAATGAGAGACAGTGGGAGACACAAACCTTTGGGAGGAAAAGAGGAAAACGGATACAACTTTGTCTTTTCTCTTTACGAGATGATCTTAGTAACTTTGGGATGAAAGGCAGCAGGCCATGTACATTTATTCAAGGAATGATAGACTTTTGTTTGTTCTTGTGTTTATTTTTAACTCATTTCGTTTGTTTTTGTAGAAATATCATCACTTCATGGCTGGACTACTTGCCCCACCATATGGCGTGATGGAAACCAGTGGCTGTTCTGACAGTAAGTAACCCCAAAGCTCTCCACTGGCTCCCTGTCAAATCCAGAATTGAATTCAAAATCTTACTTGTAACCTACAAAGCTCTCAACAACCTAGCTCCATCTTATATTAGAGATTGTATTGTTTCATATTTTCCTAACAGAGCACATGTGGTTCCAAGTTTCCAAAAGCAGAATGAGAGGCAGATCTTCCAGTTATCAGGCTCCTCTCTTGTAGAACCAACTTCCAGTTTCTGTCCATGAGGCTGACACATTGTCCAGTTTTAAGACTGGGCTTAAGAATTTCCTTTTTGATAAATCCTATAGTTAGGATTGGCTTGTTATGCTGCTGTAGGATTGGACTATTGGAGGAAAAATTGGCCTAATTTCCTTAAAGTAATTGTTAAAATTGAGTAGTTTTAATTTGATACGATTTCTATCTTAACGTGTGATTCTTGACCTGCCATTGTGTATCTGTTCCTCCTTCCTGTTCCTCTCAAACCCAGCCGGTCGAAGCAGATGGTCGCTTGTCCTGAGCCTGGTTCTGCAGCTAAAGGTTTCTTCCTCATGAGGGAGTTTTTCCTTTCCAATATCACCTTCATGCTTGCTCAAGATGAGAGATCTGTGATGGAGATAAATTCAAAGCAGTCTGCTCCTCAGATAAATAATGCTAAATTGTTATTTTTACGCATGGATGTTTCAGTTCAGTGCCCTGAGATGACTTCTGTTGTGACTTGGTGCTACAGTATATAAATAAACTGAACTGAAAATTTAATTGAATTCCCAAAGATTTTCACGTAAAAAGGAGTACTGTGTACCTTAGTAAAAGTACACAGTATAATGCTCTCTAATGAAGCACTGAGGTTGTAATAAGACTTAGAACTTCACCATCAAGACCAACAGCATTCTAAGGAAGAGACGGGTTTCCAGAGACTGTCTGTCTGCGGACCCATTCTGCATCAGACAACATGACCTGTTCTGCTCTGATTGGGTAAAACTGTGACTCTGGTCCTATTTATTTGTTGAAAGCAGCTTCAATTTAATCCCTGTATCATCATTAGTTTGGATCTTTGGAGTCTTATTTTACTGATGTTCAGAGGCACGCAGGACATTTCTACAAAAGCTGTTCAAATACCACACCTACATTTGAACTACTGTACTTTGTTTTCACAGAAAGTCACCGCCTAGCTAATTCTATATATATAACCTAAAATGTTCTTGGAAATTAAATGCTCGATTCTCCCTCTGGTGTATCATATTAATTGTCTAGAGGGCCACAGTGCAGGGAGACAGATGGTCTACACAAAATACAGTATTTGTTTTGTTATATCTGGAAACAGAGGTATCTAAATACTGTCAGTCCAGATAATGAACGTTTCATACCATACTGTTAATGGTATTAACGATCTACTGTATATAAATTGTTGAACAACAAGTTGTTTTGAGCAAAATGATAGCTGGCAGCTGGTAGTATTAATAAAATAAAAAAAATGTTTTTAGACTAAGTGGCAGACATTTTTTTTTTAATTTGTTTATAGAGTTGAAAGAGCTGATTGTGTGGTCAGGAACTACAATGCAATTACAGTAATTACATTACATGAATAGCAGAACAACAATGGCAGTGTTTGTTATTCCAAAGATAATTAAATTTTATATCCACACAAATATATATTTTGGTCATTATTCACTATAATCTCTATGCCAGCCATTAACATCAGTGGGGTATTTTTGCTCTGGTCACCAAGTCATCATAAGAGTTAGTAGTGGTTCTTGAGGCATTTTGTTAGCGAGACAGTAATGGACACACATACACACGTATCACCTTTTATGGAGGTGGGTAATAATTTAAACTGAAAAATGTGTAAATATAAATGATATAGCCCATCTTATACACACTGACAAGGTGACAGAATTTTATAATCAAGATTTTATTTTTATTTTTGCATTTAGTTCAGTTTTAAAGACAATTTCTGTCCCAGTACTCTAAGATGTGCTTGTGTAAACTAAGAAATTGCCTTCATATAAAACAAAGAGGACATTCCATAGCCTCAGACAAAACCTACCAGTTTCTCTGCCAGTTTGTCTGGTTCCGAGGTTAACGACAGGTGTGCCAAAAGCACCAGCTTCACGCACTCCACAGCTGCTGTTTCCAATCATGCAGCCAGCGTGACACACGAGCTGAATGAACTGCTCAAAAGGAATGTGCTTTATTGCCCTGAAGTTTGGATGCTGCTCAATGCCCTTCTTTCTCATGACACGGACCATCTCTTTGCTCCCTGTAAAGAGAAGATAGTCACTGGGAGCTAGAGGCAGCAACACATATGTTATTAAACATGTCTGAAGTCTCTGAACAATTTCAGGGGGTATTAAAGTAGGTTTGACTATAAAAAAAAGTATATAAAAAATAACAAAGACATAAAAGTAAATTCTAAAGAACAAGTTCAGTGCAGTGCAAAATTATTCACCCCTTTTGGTAATTTGTTTTTGTTTGTTTTGTCGCCCCACAACATTGGAGTTTTTTTTTTTAATTAAAGGCAATGATTCTACAAAATACTTCACAATTAAGCTAAATTAGGACAAATGTTTTGAAATAATTAAAAATACATACAACTTAAATATGGTGTGTGCATATATATTAAGCTTCTGCTTAAAACTTCAAGCATAACTTCACAAAACTTGAAAAAAGCCACATAATTTGTTAAACAACAATGAGCTCTGAGCAAATTTTCTAAACCCGTTACATGATTTACACCTGTTGTAACAGTCCACAAGATCAACACCTGCTCAACAGCTTTAAATAGTAAGGCCTACCACCAAGCAAGAGACACCATGAAGACCAAGGACAATGGTGTGAAGTTGGGATATAAAAATATATTGAACATTCCACAAAGTACCAAAAAATCTAATATTCGAAAATGGAAAGATTATGTCATCACAGAAAACCCGCTAAAAGAGGATTTTATCCATCAAAACTTAGACATAGTAAGGAGAGCATTAATCAAAGAAAAATCCAGGAATCCAAAGCTAATCCTGGTGGACTTGGGCAGCTTTTCTGCAGAGTTGGGAATATCTGACTCTATGCACCATTACTTATTGATTTTAATCAAATAAAAAAAATCAAATTAATCTTAAATTCTAGGTTGTAAAATAAGTAGAAAGATAAGAAAGATTGATGAATACTTTTGCAAGTCCATGAAAGTATCTCTAACCTGCATCAATGTTAGGAAATAGAATGAGTGTCTTCTTGTTGAAGGAGATTAGTGCATCCAACATCAGTCCATAGAGCTTTATGGAGTGCTGGATGTCTGTGGTGACAGGATGCTGCAACGCCACAATATAGTCATTGTCCTGTACTGTGTCACCTAGAAAAGGAACAGAAAATATCATACATGATCTACTGTCTTAAACAGATAGTAGTTAAAAATAGTAACAAAAAAGTTGTTCACCTGCCCGCCAACTTATCTATATGTATACCATATCATTCCATAATAGGGATGCACAATATTGGATTTTTGGCTGACATCCGATATGTTAAAACTTATTTTACCGATAACCGATACAATACAGATTTTTTTTCCCTAGACTTACTTACAGAAACTACATGGCTTTCTCTGCTGTGGAATTAAAATGCTACATTACTCTGCATGGTCTTTGTCAGTTTGGCCTGCTGCCAAATGCAGATGCCAAAAAGGGGTCTGAAAATGATGCAACATTTCAACTTGGATTGTTTAATGTCAAACTGCAGAAAGAAAAGCTTTGCAGAGTGGTGAAGGCTGCACAGAAGTCTGTTGGAGTCAGTCTCCCCACCATCACAGACATGTACACCTCAAGATGCAGGAAGTGAGCCACCTGCATCATGAAGGACCCCACTCACCCAGCACATACACTTTTTGCCCCACTCCCCTCAGAGGTTAAGGAGCATTGTGTAGACCACTAGAGTGAGGAACAGCTTCTACCCTGAAGCAGTTATGAATATCTAACCAGAATAATCACTGTAATGCCACTTGATTGTTGATATGTGTTGCTGACTGTCCATGTTGCTGATCTCAAGCTGCTGATTTATTTCATGCTGCTGAGTTCATTCATCCTCATCTGCTCACAGATCTTATTACTGTTTTTCTTTTACAATTTGTACGTTTGTTGGATGTAACTGGGACCCTGTGTACACAATTTCATTCTCATCACATGTACCACAGGAGCAGACTACTTTGAATTTAACTTCATTGCAGAGTTTGGTAGGAACAGGAAGGAGGAACAGATGCACAATGGCAGGTAGAGAATCACGTTAAGATAAAAAATATTATCAAATGAAAACTATTTAATTTTAACAATTCATTTAAGGAAATTAAGTCAATTTTCCTCCAGTAGTCTAAGCTTATAGCAGCATAACAAGCCAACACTAACTATAGGATTTATCAAAAAGAAAATTCTTCTTAAAACTGGTCAGCCTCATGGACAGAAACTGGAAGTTGGTTCCACAAAAGAGGAGTCTGATAACTGAAAGATCTTCCTCCCATTCTTGGAAACTCTAGGATCCACAAGTAAACCTGCAGTCTGAGAGTGAAGTGCTCTGTTAAGAAAATATGGAACAATAAGATCTTGAATGTAAGATGGAGCTAGGTTGTTGAGAGCTTTGTAGGTTAGAAGTAAGATTTTGAATTCAATTCTGAATTTGACAGAGAGCCAATGGAGAGAAAACAATTAAAAGAATAAAAACAATTTATCAGCTCTGATTAGACAAAGCGATAAGATAGAACTTTATTGATCCTGCAGGAAATAGTGAAAATCTCTATTTTACACGTTCATGTATTGTAAAAACACAGATTTCCCTAGGCTCTTCAAAAGAATGAACGAAGTGAGCTCCTTGTCAAACTAATAAGTAAGAACAGTTTATAGTTAATTTATAGTTTCTAATACAATACCAATTTTATTTATAGAGCGCTTAAAACGGCAACAAGGCCAACCAAAGTGCTGTAATACGGACAATTGACATAATTGGTAACATTTAAACTTCCTTTTTGAAAAATCTAAGTTTACTATTATTCAGTCATTTATATCTATATCTATTAAAAAAAACACGTAACGGGTAAAACAAAACCCAGTTGTTTTTGTAATGCTTTGACTCCGTCTACTTCAGCACTCTCCAGGAGAGCCCAAGTGCGCATGCGTGGGTAGAGCGCGCCACCGCAGACAGGGGGCGTGAACGCGCCGCTGTCTCCTCCACAACCGCCGCACTGACTGCAACCTGCCAACTGGAGGAAGAAACGCAGGAGCACAGGCTGCCGTTAGGGCTTTTTTTCATCCTTATGAGTCCCTACATATTTTCAGGAGGGTAGGGTGAACTCGGTGGATTTTTAAAACACCGCTTGTTTTTGTTTGTTTTTTTATTATTATTACTTTTTCTCGTCTACGCAGTGGATGTTCTTCGAGTAGCAGACGCCCGAGCTCGTGAAGCAGGTGCGCGAGACAGCGGCGGCCGCTCCTCTCCTCCCTGTTTCCGCGGGGAAATGTCGAGCGAGAAGCCGCTTTCAGCACCGCCGGGCTCCGCTTCTTCGCTCACGGACACAGACCGAGACTCGCACCTTCCTCCTCTTCCTCCTCCTGCTGCTGCTGCTGCTCCTCCTCCGCCGGGCTCCTCCGCTCCGCCGCGGCAGGTCACCGTCGCCGCCGCGGGCGCTGGCTCCCACAGCAGCGGGGAGAGGATGGTGTCCGCAGCCGGCTCCATGGTGCTGCCGGCCGGGGTGATCAACCCCGCGGTTCCGATCAGGAATATCCAGATGAAGTTCGCCGTGCTGGTGGGCCTGATCCAGGTCGGGGAGGTTAGCAACAGGGACATCGTGGAGACGGTGCTGAACCTGGTGAGTGGATGAGGGGGGATAATGGGGGGTGAGAACAGAGAAAGCCGTGGAGGCGGTGAAAACGACTGCGCCCTTAACTCCCCATGTTTTATTTACGATGCTCCACTCGGGTAGTGTGGCGTTCACGGGCAACGATGATGTCATTTATTTGTTAGGAGGATGTGAATGTTTTTGATTTTAGATCAAATTCCACACAGCAGGAGCACGTCTGTCTGTGTCTGTGTGTGTTGGAGGATAATGGAGAAGCAGAAGCATGTGACCCCACCAGGGTCGTTTAATTGCAGCCATTGTTGACCAAATGACCAGTTTGCTGTAAAACAGATCCCTTAGAGTGCGGCTGCAGACATATGTTAGCTTCTCTCTTGACCTCAATCTGTTCCCTGATCAGAAGGAACAGACAGATGCGCACAGCACCACGAGCCCAACCACTTCCACAAAAATCCTGCAGGTATATCTGTCTGTCACCACTTTAACAAACTGATCGGACAAAGGCCGACTAGCATGATGCTACCCAGCGACGTGCGTGTGTGAAGGAGAAGGGGTTCAAATGATGCACGAGGCCTATTGTTGCAAGCAGGGCCCTGCATCATCCTGTGCGCCAAAGCAGTGATGTATAGGCGGCGTTGAGACGTTTAGTGGTTTGCTTTACTGTGTGCATCACTGTGTTATTTATGCAGCAGATACAGGTCCCCCCCTCCCCACCTGCTCCTTCTGTCTTTATTCTTCCACGATGAGAGGTTCAATCCGAGGCCTATACACCCAACACAACACATGGGAGGATTTAATCCAGCTGACTGACTGGTGTGGACTGTTATGAAACAGATGGGCAAAATGTACAGCAGATCCAAAGAGGAGCTTTAGGAGGATATGTGCTGTCTCCCATCCACCCCCACCACATTTATACTTCAGGCAGAGGGGTGTACTGCATGATTGAACCCACCACTTATTATTAGTACTATTCTTATTATTATTTAAACAGTAGATCGATCAGACATTTTAAAACTACATATCAGCATAGTGTTTTGGCATTTTTGAATACTCAGATTCAAATCCTATTAATTTTTTTTATTTTTTACCCATTTGTGTCAGGCTTTCTGATCAGCTTGCCTCTTATCTCCCAATCAATTATTGGTGTGGTGCACAGAGCAGCAGAAGGCTTCCCTCCAGTCTTGTCTCCCTCCCTGTCCAGCCCGATAACCGTCCGCTGACTTCCAACAGCCTTTTCGCATCATTCTGGAGTGATGCTGCATGCATAGGCTGCTTTGCTCGAGCGGCGCCATGCATTTAAAAGTAGGTGGCGAGAGGGATGGGGGAGGGTTTAAGGAGGGGTGGGAGGGTTGGAGAGGTGGTAGGATGCTGCAGTGGCTATGTGCTCAGAAATCACCAGCTGATGCAGCGGAAGAGGTAAGGACCTGGGATTGGTCCACTTCATATCAGCGAAAGCTAGGGGTGCAGAGACGCTCATGCTACGAGATGGAGCGAGAATTCACCAATATTTTGGGATGAAAGCTTTAGCAACAATATCAAGTGACCAGCTCTGACTTTTTTGGTCCTTTCAGACTTAGAAGGGAATAAAACTCATTTACACAGGAAGCCAAATGGACAAACTTAATTAAGGACCAACCTTTCTTTTTACTTCATAATTTCTAAAAATTGGCTGTTTTTCAGTTATGTCATAATATTCATTCAGTTATCTAAAATTATTAACTTTAATCATTATGTCATTTATAATTTACAGTTTTTTTTTTTTTTTTTTTCAAATTAAGGCTTACCGGTACTTGCATCTTTGTTTTTACTGATTTCTAATAAAATATTTTTTGACCACAGCCCATCAAAAATAGCTACCAAATCTCCCCAATGAAAGTTCAAATGGGTGCTAAAATTTAATCCTAAAATCACAGAAGGAAACAAAAACAATGTGGTTACAGGCAAAACCTTTGTAGCGGTGAAAACTACGGAGGAATTTGTCCCGGAGTCAGACACATGGAAACTGTAAGACCAAAGAGGACATTAATGTGAAACTCATTTGTGTGTGTTTTTAATATTTTCATCACTGAAAAATTGTTGGTCACCTTGAATAACACAGACGTAGTTAAATTAAATAGCTTGCAAGGTGAGGAAAGATGTTTGGTGAACTTGGTAGTACAGTTAAATTTTTGTTTTCACCACCACCTAGGCCTGTCACAATAAACAATAAATCAATTAATCGCATGATTAATGAAAATTATCTACCTCTTTTTCATTTATTGGCTTTATCGTTGTGTCTCTTTCTACTAAAGACACGGCTCAACTCCGGTGCTCTTCACTGACCACTTCCTTTCTATTTTCTCTTTAAAATCTGTTTTAACCATCCAAAATCGCACTTTTGGATCGATAAAAGCAGCTAAGCTAAGAAGCTAAGTTACGAACTAAACTAACAGGCCGACCCTCCGGGGGAAAAAACCCTCCGTCTTGTCGAAGCTCCAAAATTCACGGTTGAAACCCGTGTTTTTGTGTAAAAAGTTGTTTTTCTCTGCAAAAAGAAGCTAATAACTTGTTTACTGTTTTTTTTAATTAAAAGCTTTGTGTGAAAAATGCTATGCTAAAGAGGTCAAACCACACCAAGCGTCCGCCATTATGAGAACCAAAAAAAACAGGAATGAGAGACAGCCCATGTCACGTCAAGAAGCCTCCCTCCCATTTTTTTCAAAGAGATGCTGCTCGCACCCTCGCTATCCATCCTTCGGTTCAAACAGTCTTATACTGCCATCCTTTGGTCAAACAATGGTACTACGCACAAAAATTTACCAACATTTCTTCATAAATTTAACAATTATTAATTATTGTTAAATTTCAAACAATATTATCGTTTATCGCAATAATTTCTGAGACAATTAATCACCCAGCAAAATTTGTTATCGTGACAGGCCTACCTCCATCTCAAAATTTGAACTTAATTTTTGTCATCTTAAAAGTTTACAAAAATACTGTGGGAACTCTGCATTACGTCTGTGCCTTGTTAAATGAAAGCAGAACAAGGACTCATCCTCTCAGCATGTAGCTGTAGAGGCTGCAGGACAACATGGCTTGAGTCCGGTGACCTCACTTCTTCTAATGCCTGACCCTTTTTGTTCAGCTGCTTCCACGCAAACAGTTTTAAATGACAGACACATTTTCTGTAATAATTTCACCAAAATCATGAAATAGATTGTTTTGCTTCATGAGACAAGTCAACCATGACGTTTTAGTCATTTAACAAACTCTTGGCCAACAAAATCATGTTGCACCTTTAGTGAAAGCTCACCGGAGCATCTGAAATCAACTCCTCAGTAGGATTTTCTTTTTCTGTAAACACCTGCTTTTAGGCGAGTTTGTTTAATTGTGACTGCCGCTCTGATGCAATATTACATAAAAGCTCAGCACCCTGACAAAGTGAAGCGCTATGCGTTGGTCATACAAAGCTTTTTACTGGCTAAATCCTGAATTGGACAATCAGTTCTGGCTGCAATGGCTGCCCAGTAGTTAAGCCTGTTAGGGAATTCTGTTGCCCAGCTCCCTAATTAAAAGAGCTGAAACAAAGAGGTGCAGAGGCAGGAAGCCTCTGTGGTCATGCTGCTGCTACAATGAGTCCTCTGTGACCCAAAAGCTGATCCATTATTCCCGTCAATGTGGGAGACCACAGCAGCCACAGTCTCTGTCTCCTGAGGCTGTATTGATCAGATCCTGCTGTGTTTTGGGTGAGCAGATGGATGGTCGAGTGTGATATGAAACTGTAAAAAAACGGAGCATGTTTGTTGTAGATTTTGCTGGTGATGAATGATTCAGTAAATTAATCATAAAGGTTTAACATTCATGCACCTTGTCTGGCACCTATCATGCCAAAGTTGCAGACTTAAATGACCTTATGTTGGGAAAGTTGTATCCGCTTTGGTCAAACCTTAAAACTAAAGCTTCATTGCACAATCCCACCCAAGATTGGAAAATATTATGCTCAGATTATGTGATGTGAATGACTCGGCTGTACCCACACCGTTTTTTAACACGGTATCTGTAAATTTGATTAGGTTGTGTTTGTTAAGGTCAGTTGGCCACAACAGCCTTCTTGAATTGGGTTGTCTCCAGAGGTTAATCCAGAGGTTAATGAGTCATAGATGTACAGTACATCTATTGATTACCTTTCATTAAGATTAATTCAGTGATTAATAAGATATTTTGCTAACAGATTGATAGAATTGATTCCAATTGGCAATGGCAAAATTTAAACAAAGATAAAAAAAAAAAAAATTAATTATCGCTCATTATGTGTGTTAGAATCAATCTCAGCTACTACCACACCAATTTTTAGGTTAATATATGTGAAATTAATCACATTATAGGCATTTTTGTTGTGTCTTTGTCGTCACACATTCAGCTATGGCAGCAATCACACAGGCACAAGCAAAAACATTATTACCTTTGCCTTTAGTAGCAAGCAGCAGACAGAAGAAAAAGGAGATAAAAGGAACCGCAAAAATCATTTTTAGCCAGGATTCTGAGTTTTTGTTTGCACTGTTGTTCAAATAGTATGTTTAAATATACGTAATCCCTCAAACAGTATATGCAGCGGAACCACATAAATAAATATATTTGTGTACACACCGTTGTGGGTTCTGGCTGCAAGCTGCTATGTTATTTTCATCAGCAAGGCATCACAGTTGTCAAGGCAACACTACTCTTTGACTGCCTGCATCCAGACGCCGGACCTCCTGGCGTTGTTTTCCACTTCCGGACTTCTCCCACAGTGCTCGGCTGATACTCTGCTCTCCACGAATATCAAATATTATTTCTTCTATCTGGTCTGCTTCAATGTAAACACAGTTTGAGGAGTTGGGTACCACAAGCAACAATAACCTAGGTGAAGAAGACTGTAAAGCTGCTCTTTCCCCGTTTTGGAGTGAGGTTCCATTAGGCTTGGTTTGTATGTGATTAATACATTTACTGGTAGTTAGTTTATTATCATGTTTCCCAAAGGAGGTTTTATAGCTTTGGCATCAGGTCATTCAAAGCCATACAAATGATTAATGTAGTTTTCACCTCTCACTGATCCTCACATGGTTTTACTTTGGATTTTTTTTCCATTTGTTATTTGTCACTGTTTTGTTCATAAGTATTTGAGTCAGAGAGTCAGAGATTGTTTGTCATTCGCACCACATGTGTTACATGTGATGGAACAAAATTATGTACACAGGGTCCCAGTTGCATCCAACAACAAAATACAAAAGAAAAACAGCAATAACATCTAAGATAGGACCCCCCCAC
>JARVLU010000324.1:15243139-15254652 GCA_031762415.1 Simpsonichthys santanae
AAGATTTCTTCTTCTTTCTGCTCCTTTCATTTTATCCTATTTGTATTCTTGTATCTGATGAAACTGTTTTTTTTTTAATTGTTCTTTTAAAATGAATAAATAAACATCAAATCAAATCAAATCAAATTTTAATTCAGGATTGGAAGCTACATATACCACAAAACAATGTTAAATAGTTGTAAAAACTGCATCGATACACAAAAACCCATCCATCTGTTGGATGATGTGAAGTTAGAAGAGCAGCAGTGATGATCATACTGGGTTTCATGGTTCTGGCAGCTCTGTTATCTGTGTCGGCACTTGTTTCTTGCTTCTTCGGGTTTCAGCTGTTGGCGACGTGTAGCATTCCTGTCAAACTGTTACAGCACTCTATGAACTCTGCAGATGAGCACACGGACACGTACACCATCGTTTAGCCCCGCTCAATTCGGGGCGGCGAGTTCACAGAACATTATTTCATGTTAACTATAGGTCCACTAAGACAGGGGTTCTCAAACTTTTTGGGCTCAGGGACCCCTTGCAGGGGAGAAAAAGTTTCAGGGACCACCTCATAACTCTCATATTTACTAAATAATTTTCTTCAATTTGTCTCTTTAATGCAATGGAAAAATTTATGTAGCATAAATACTTAAAACCTGCTTGTTAATAGTGTTAATACAATTTTACACCTATTTTTCATTCAAGACAGACGTAATTAACAAAATATTTAATTTCTACTTCCAAAAATAACAGTTCTGAGGAAATTAACAGTATCAAAAACCACTTAAAAACTTTATTCACATAATAAACATGAATGTATTTCCACTTATTACCAAAAATTCTTTACATAAAACTGAACAGTCATAGCAGCAGTATCATACCAAGTGACAGGGCTTAACTTTAAACCAGTCGATGCCAGAACGCAAATAGTGGACTGGGGTGGGGGCTTCCCCAGAACGTTTTTAACAAAGTAGATATGATTTTCTGCATTTGGTGTATTTTAATGTGTTGTTGAACAAATATGTGCTTGTAAATTTTATTTTATTTTATTTTATTTTATTTTTTTGTGGACCCCCAACGCCAAGCACCAGCTCGCGGATCCATCCCAGTTTGAGAACCACCGCATAATAGATTCATTTGTTCAACCTTTATTTAGGCAGGTTAATCTCATTGAGCCTCGAGGACTCATTTACAAGAGGGACCTGGCTACAAACTAAGGATGATGACAACAACAACAATACAGCAATATATTTTCCTTGCACAATCAAATAGGTAGATAGGCAGCCCTTCATCAGTTTGTGTGGAAATAAACACAATATGTGGTAAAGAGAGAAAATAGAAGACTGAATAATCAAAACTAAAACTCCAACATTAGTTTAAACATTTTAAACATATTGTTTCTGAGCAAATGTCCTCATAAAAGTCTCATTTCCCTGGCAGCCAATAGGAATTCAGGACTTGGTGTGGTTGTTGCTGGGAAATCTTCCTCTTTCACAACATCTGATGACAGAGCGCCCACTCAGTGCTGCAGCTTCAGTCAGGATTTACAACCCTTTTCATTCCAACCCTTGTAAACACCTTTTAAACATCCATCCATTAAAAAAAAATAAAACTGAAATTTGGTAACTTAAACAAAGCATACCCGCTCCAATTTGTTTATTCATGTTTGCTTCCTGTCAACACTTCACTTAGAAAAGACGGAACAACCTGAAAAGACCAGGACAACGTGATGCTGTTTGTTTGCCCTGGTTCTGGATCTGACGTCTTTTGGGTTCTGTTCAGGTTTTGAATCATTTCCAGCTGAGCGCTTCAGCATCCACATGTTTTAATCCCTGCGATTTCTGCCAGAACAAAGGTTGAGCAGCGACCAGGGTTCATCTTTGCTTTGTGTTTCCCACCCCGTCTCTGATCATCACCTCTGCAGCTGCTTTAAATGAGAGCCGGCAGCGTCCTGATGTGTTTGTGATCAAATGAGTGGTCGGGCCCCTCGGCGCTCCTTCGTTATCTGGACGCAGAGGCCTCGCCGCGCCGTGGGAGGCTCTTCAGCTCTGATAAGCCTGGTATGCTGTCACTTTAAAGCATACAGTGTGATGAAAGTGATGCTGCTGCCATCTGAGAGGCACACTGCGATGTTTATGAAAGAGAAGACTCCACGGTGTGGAGATGAAGGCTTTACCTGAAGCTCTGAGACCTGTCCGAAAAGAAAGACGGCTTTATAAACTACAGAACGGAATATGGGGTTTGAAGGTTTCTGGAGAACGTCTTTGTTGAAATGTGTGAAATCAGCTCAGTATTCTGGTTTTTCTGATGTGTTGTCCACCCATGTAAAGTCATTTTCACACTCCGTCTCTCCAGGCAGCCGTCACAGTTTGCCTCTGTGGGCTGCTGGAATGGATTGTTTGTTGCACATGAAAGAAACGGGTCTGAGCGTTTTTCATTTGATTTCTTTTTTTTTTTTTCTTCTCACTGCAGATGTTTACCATGGCACAGAGAACCTGTTTCTCTGTGGCTGGCAGTTTGTAAATTAATTGATTTATTTGGTTTACGAAGATTGCACGCATCGCATATTTCGGAGCAATCAAATCTGTAATTATGTGGCTTCAGATTTCACGTTTGGGTCCTGCTGTGACGACCTCAACAATCCTCCGACGAGGCTGGCTGGGTTTAGTGTCTGACTGAAGCAGGCGGGAGTCATAAATAAAATGCAAACAGTGACAGAAAGGCTTACTGCTGTTTAAATATAGATGCATTATTTACATTTTATGAAATGTATTCGTATAATCACTCAACCCAGCTTTATTATCCACCGCCAACAAACATTCTTCTATGTGTTTGTCTGTTCACAAAACATCTCATGAACCACTGGATGGATTTTAATGGATCTGTGAGAAAGTGCTTATTGACTATACATCTGCAACTGATTAACTTTTGGAGTCAATCCAATTAAAAACTTGAGTCACAGCTAATCAATCTTAGTGAGTAAAAAAATGACCATAACTTATTAAATGTTTCAAATATCAACATATTTGGTGCGTTATTAGCTGAAAGGTATCCCCAATTCATACTTTGAGCACTAACTAATCTTTGTTTAACCGTTAGAGCCAACAAGGTTGGAGTTATTAGCAAAATTTCTAATCAACCACTGGATAGATTTTGATTAAACTTTGAGAAAATTATCAGTTAATGTACATCCACAACTAACTTTTGAAATCAATCCTTATCAAAATGTCTGCTTAAGCTAATCAACTTTAAAAGCAACAAAACCAGCTGTAATTCAGTCAGTTGTACAGATACTGAAGTGAAATTTGGTGTGGTGGTAGCTGAGAGTCACTATGATTGCATATGCTGAGTGCTAACAAATTGCACAAGGTATTTGTTTTAAACTTTGTTATGAATGGCAGTGGGTGATAGACGTTCCTTCAAGGACTGGTTATTTAAATCCAGGATTGACTTCAAAATCTTACTTCTAACCTACAAAGCCCTCAACAACCTAGCTCCATCTTATGTTACAGATGTTATTGTTCCATATTTTCCTAACAGAGCACTTCAGTCTCAGACTGCAGGTTTACTTGGGGTTCCTAGAGTTTCCAAAAATAGAATGGGAGGCAGAGCTTTCAGTTATCAGGCTCCTCTCTTGTGGAACCAAGTTCCAGTCTCTGTCCGTGAGGCTGACACATAGACCAGTTTTAAGACAAGACTTAAGATTTTCCTTTTTTGACAAATCCTACAGTTAGAGTTAATAAAAAGGTTTGTAAGCTCCATCATCCAGGTAAATAACAGCAAAAAAGGATAAACCATGTCATTTGGACCAGTTTCTTAAGGATTGGGTTTCCTGAGCTGTCCCTTAGTTATGATGCTGCAGGCTCAGACTGCTGGAGGACAAACTGACCACATTTATTCACACTGCTGTTGTCTTTACTTACTCTGCTCAACCTGTTTAGTATTTGTAATTATTTTTTCTATCCTTGACATGGGTTTTTGTCTTTCAGGTACACCTGTATCTATATCTGGACCTGCCATTCTGTGTTAGTTTGTCTCTCCTTCCTGTCCTCTCAAACCCAGTCGGTCAAAGCAGATGGCCGCTTGTCCTGAGCCTGGTTCTGATGGAGGTTTCTTCCTGTTAAAAGGGAGTTTTTCCTTTCCACTGTTGCCTTTGTGCTTGCTCAGGATGGGAGACTACAACTAAGTGAAGATGATGCATTCTGCTGGCTCCCTTAGATAAACTTTTACTAATTGACTTTTATAATGTATGTGAATGTTTCTGTACAGTGCCTTGAGACGACTTCTGTTGGAGGAAAAGGGGATGTTTTCACAAGTTTAGTTGCTCATTTGTTCCTGTGATTGGGATTCAGACTGATTGTGACGCACATTTAATTTTGGCTGAGGCCCAACCCAAGATTTTAGTTTTCGAACCGCCTGATGTTGGGTTTAAAGTGGTTTTAACGTCATCTGAGAATGAGAGTGGCTTTCTGCTGGTCAAGAAGCCCCAGAGACAGCACTTTTATCAGCAGCCTCTAACATTCCACATTTTTAATGCATTCTTGCTGCTCAGAGAATTCGTGCCTGCCTCATTTGTTTCACGCTGTCCCTCTAAGGGTTGAGCTCTCAATCACAACCTCCCCTTGATGCTGCTTTTCTGACTTTTTCTTGGTTTTCCTCTTTGTGCTTTCTCCTTTTTCTTTCACATTTTCACCACTTCATATGTTTTCTCTCCATCGTCCTCCTTGAGTCGGTGTTGCTCCCCGGTGAGAGAAAGTTGTCTTTAATGTTAACTCTCTCAGTGTTAACACACAAATCATCATGGTTTCTGTTTTGGTAGCATCCTAGCTCCCCCCCCCCCCCACCCACACACACACTCATGTAGGTGTTTCCAAATGCTTTCATTGTTTTAGATTTCTTCTTAATCCATTAGGTTTAGATTATGATACCAATACACCTGTGGTAAGTCAATCATTGGTATATTTAGTTTGAGAAGCATTTTATTATGATTTTTGTAAATTTCCATAATATGAAGCTAGAAGTACCATAGTGTTTATTATAAAGCATATTCATTAGACAGTTTATTAGACTTTCTTCTTGCTATTTAATCAGTTGTTTGAGCTTTTTTTGTCCCAATATTCAGAGAAAATGTTATTGTGCTGATTCTTTCTTGTTTAGGACCAAGGTGACACTTTATAAAAAATAGATATACTGTACACTATTAAAAACTAACAAACGAATGAAAACCTAGCAGTCCTTTAGGTACTACGTATCACCTGCCTCTTTTCGTGCTGAGTTTGTAATACAGTAATTAATTATCTTGAGAAAATGATGTTATTGCAGTTTTGGTAAAGGAACATTATGTGCAAAGCCACATAACATGTCAGTACATGTATTTTGAATAGTTCTCAGCTTCTACATCATATTTTAGTTCAATATTTGTTCAGTTTATAGAGTTTTAGCCAGTTTTGTGTTGGCTAAGGGTAAAAGCTGACACGACCATGGTAAATTTTATTGAATCCAAAAGTTAATCATTTGTAGATGCACGCTGGATGCTTATTTAAGGAAAGTTTCAAGGAATTTTGTCCAGGGGTTCATGGGATATTTTGCTAACAGACAAAAACATGCTAAGAAACAGATGCACCAAAACACTATCACCTTTCTTTCACATTTGGTGACAGACGATATAATAAAAACTTGAAATGTCTATATCTTGACTTTTGTTGAATAAATAAAGATGCATTCACTGTGCATATACTTTTCATAATAGACTGCAGTTAATTGTTGTTTTAGCTTAGATGTACAATTTTCCTACACTTGCAATGTTACATTTCAGACAAAAAATAACTTATTTCATTTATAGTAAAAAGAAGTGGCTGTGACAGTTAAATCCAAATTTGTTAATTCCAAATACTATAAAAATAACTTCAAAAAATTGATTTACAATGTCAGCATTGACTGGGTGTTTTTTCCTGTCAACAGAAAATCACCTTAACCTTACAAGTTTACATGCAGATGTTGTTTTGCAGATAATCTGGTTTTGTGGCTGAAAAAAGCTTTGTGAATCTGGATACAATGCCTTCTGTGTGTGTGCGTGCGTGCGTGCGTGTGTGTAACAAAGTATCATGTGGTTTTCTGGAAGACAATAGGGCAAAATTGTTTTTTGTTTGGGACCCAGCAGCATGTGACGAGGCTTATTGCTCGATCCGTTCTTAAGCCTCTTTGGCCGGTCAGGTGGCAGACATTCTGAACTGCAGTCTGTCCCTGCAGTGTGAATGCGCACACGTGCATGTGTTTCTTTGGCCTGGATATGTTGTTTTTTTGCGACAGCTGCAAACTACTCTCTCTTTTTTCTCTGCTGTCACAGACTTTTGCTCGTAGAACGTATCAACTGTAAGAGTTCATCCATTAGCTTCAGTTGTTCGTAGCGGAGTTGTGCAGTCGTCACTGAAGGGATTCCTCTGAAGCTTCTCATCAGTTCATCTGTCGGTGGAGAAAACAGGAGCTGTCCATTGTGCTGAAACCAGCTCGCTACGTTTGTCTTCTCTGGCTGTCGTTTGCTTCCGAAGTGAACACTCACCACACCATCACTGCTCCTGTGCATCACGTTTCCACCCATTTACACACCTGACGTCACCCTCCGGCTGTCTCACTTTCCCTTCTTGTTCTCACCCTGTTTGCTGTTTCTCACGTCTTTTTAAAGCTCCATTTCCTTCCACTCCAGTGATGATACTTTTGAAAGTTTAATTCTTACCACTCGCTGCGGAAAGGCAAAGGTGGACAGACAGTTTGCATTGTTTGTAGCATTAACAAAATATCTCATGAACCGCTGGATGGATTTTAATAAAAAAGGCTTAAAAAGTAATTCTTAGATGTATGTCTGCAACCGACGATTAAAATAGTTATATAGAAATCCTTACTGTTTGTTGAGAAGCCTGATCGCTACATGGATGAATGAGTTTTTTTAGTCTGTTAGTCCTACATCTGGGCTGCAGATACCTGTGTCCAGATAGAAGCAACCTGAACTCACCATGGAGTGGGTGATCAGGATCTGCCAGAATCAGCCTGGCCTTGTTCACTGACCTCTCCTTGTGTAGGTCAGTGAATTTCTGTAGGGCTATGGTCTTTGTCTGATCCTTTGTCATTATAGATAGCAATAAGTATTCCTTTTTAAAATACTAGAGCTTCAGTTTTTAAACAAAATTCTTCAATGAAAATCGTATTACCTCACTTTGTCAGAATAATTTTTTTTAATGTTTACAGGTGGTCTCATTCATGTGACGATTTTCTGCATGCATGAACATATGACTGACTTTTTGTGTGACTGACTAATTTCTAAAATACTTCTTGCAATGATTAGTTCAGACTGTGTGTGTGTGTGTATCCTACTCTCTCCACTTTTGTGATGTGAATGAGTGTTGTTGCGTCCTTGTCTGCAAGTGTGTACAATATGTTCGGTGACCGCTCTTGACAAGACTTGAGTCAGATGTCGGAGGCGGTAAAAGGCACACTGGACTGGTCTGCAGTGAAGTGAAGACTCATAAAGAGAAAACAGCAGGCATTAAATCCTGCCCTCTTTCATCCAGCTTGCCCTCTTTGGTTTCTGGCAGAGTTAATAGAACTTGACAAGCCAATACATGGGGAAGCTCAATAGCTTTTCTTTTCTTTGATGTATGCACAGAGGCACATTCATGCCTATTTTTTTTTTTTTTTTTTTTTTTACAGAAAATGTGCCCAGGGTGCTGTTTATGACTTCAACTACACAAATGTCCATGTTTTTGAACATGATGGAACTGAAGACCGGACATTTAAAGATAGCAGCCCATGGAGACAAACGATCATTCACTCTCTCACACACACCTAGGGACCGTTTAGTTACCAGTCAGCCTAACAGGCATGTTTTTGGTCTGTGGGAGGAAACTGGAGTACTGTAACCAGAGAAAACCCAGGCATGCACAGAAAGAACATGCAAACTCCACCCAGAATGGCACCCCGGCTGGGATTTGTTCCAGCGACCTTGCTGAGAGACAGCAGCTCTACCAACTGTGCCACCATGTCGCCTATTATATTTTATATAGACACACACACACAAAAGGCTTGAAAATCTTTTTGTCCACCAGTGGCCTATGACCTATATTGTCTCTACTACTGTTTCTTCGTATAATACAATATTTATGATGCTTGTTTGTTTTTTTAGTTGCACCATGAGTGAGTAAGTTATTTCTAAGTCAGTTTGACTATATGATGTGTTGACTTGAGTCTGGTTTGGTTATGGGTCTAGTTGGTTTTCTTAACTGGGCTGGGGAAAAAAGTGGACATATGAGCATGGCAGAGACTGACTAAATGAGGATAAATCTCAGTTTCCTGTTGTCTGAAAATACATTTGTGTTTGCTACTTTGATCACAATTTTATTTGAATATATCAAATTATCCACATAAATTTACTGTCCTCTTCCACCATGACATATAGAAGATCATGAAATTCCCTTTGTGTGTGTCTCTGTCCATCAAAATTATCTCATGAACCACTGGCCGGATTTTATTGAAACCCTCACAAAGTACTGATTAAAGCTACTTCTACAACTGATTAGTTTTTGGAGTCAATGGAATTCAATATGGTCGCCAAGGCTAATGGACTTTTTACCTAACAAAAAAATGACTATAACACAGTTAGTTTTACTAAGCAGTAGTATTGGAGTCATCGCCTTTAAAAACTTTGAGAACTAGCCCAGAATGCAAGATCTTCATTTAAAATTTGTCATCTTGAGGCTGTGAGCAATAAGTATTTCTTCAAGGAATCTTGCTTTCTTTGGACTTTTGTTGTTACATTTTTTTGTGCACAAGTGTGTTGTTTCACTTCCTGATTTTCTTTTTTTTGGCCCTCCTCTATTTTGTTTTTCAAAAAAAGCATTTAATAATTGTTAATAGCCATGAGTATTTATACACATTGCCAACAATCCAAAACATTAAAGTGTAGGGGTATATATGTATAGGATGTATAGGATATTGGACTTCTGGTCCGGTCAAACTCCTACGCTTTAACAGGTATTTACACTCATGTACTCTGGACCGGCCTCATCTCAAACGTGTGTGTGTGTGTGTGTATATATATATGTTCTTTGTGTGCATATACTGTATATATAATGAGTTATTGTAGTGGACTTAATTCCTGTCCCTCAAAGAAAACAGGAAGAATCCATAATTTAAATACAGTACAATTCTGTAACATTTATTTTCAGTTTGAATTATGACATGGAAATTATGGCAAATACTGTATTGAATATTAATGAACGACCAATAATATTATTTTAGAAAGTAAGTGACATAAATCTGAGGACTTTGAGAAGGGGTTTTGATTCAATTTGGACTAAGGTCTAGCTCTTAACATTAAAATTTAAGTAAGCTTATTACAGATTCATGATTTAAATGAGCTAAACAAACTTAGTTGCCACTGTCACGCGGTTCTCTCATTGGAAGGAAGATGTTCATCTCTCATTATCATAGCAGATGCATGAAGAAAGAAGCCAGTGGTCCACTGTCCCAAGAAGGATGTTTGTCAGGGCTGCGGTCCGTTCGGCACATACCGGTACCTTTCGCTCCTGGGTGTTTTGAGAAGCTTCAAGATGTCCACCATGTCTCAGCTGGACACGTCTTCCATCATATGGCTGTTGTTTATCAGAGTCTCATCAACTCTCCACAACCACTCATTCCATCTGCTCAGCTCAGCTGATGTTCCAAAGCCAACTTTCTTCATCGGCTGCCGTCTCACAACTCCCACGATGTTCAGTATACCTGACATCAGGAAGATGGGCCCCTTAACGTTTAACCAATCTGAGGACTTCTTACAGTAGGAGTATCCCACTGTATAATTAATGAATTAAAATATCCCTTCTAAAAGTTCTTCAGAGAAGATAATACAATGACTGACACCTTGTTTACATTAACAAAAGAATGTGTTTGAAGTTCTGCTCAACTGAGGTCTTATACTTCCTCCATTATGGCAACTTCTGTTTCTGTTGATAAGGCCAAGTGAAGCTCTTTGGGAGGCCTTCTTCAGGAGACTCAAAGTCTAAACTAATCGTCACATAGAGAATACGTCAGGGTGGTCCCAGATGTAGATTTTAACACGCACACACAGAATGGATAAACAAAAAACCTTCCTGTAGTAGAAACAGAATGCCAGTATCTGTCTTCAAAAAGGGAGGGGGTAAGATAGACATGTAGTGTCTCTGAGGACATTTGTCTTAATGTTCTTGGAAGGATGGACACTATAAAAGATACACAAGGCTACTTTAGCATGCTAGTTGGCACCCAGATGCCTGGCTGTAGGGTGGCAGCAGTGGAGGCAGACACAGAAGTCTAAGATAATAATGTTCTTGTTTTTCACTTCTGGATCATCAGTTACTAGCTACGATTTATCAGTTAACACTTTGGTTGCTTGTTTTGGTAAGAACGGACTCCTGCTGGCTCCTAAATAGCTTGAATTATGCCTATTTTCATGTGTCACACTTACATACACTGATAGACATGAGTGTCTCTAACCCTCTAGTCTATTCAGTTTATTTTCTAAGAACTGGTTGAACGCTAACTAATAAATTGTATTAAATGGCTGGTTTAGCCCTTTCAAGGATGGACTTTCAGCTGTGCTTTTATACTGTGCAGCACCAGGCAGTTTATTCATGAAAAAAAAACATCTGCAAACGCTTGCTTGGATTTTGTCAGATCTTGTTGACTTAACTGCTTCATCAGGTGTGTATCATCACTGTTTATTTTTTATTTTTTGTTTTGTTTTTTTGTGTGTGTCTTTCATCTCGGGATTGTGACTGTGTTATTTTATGCTACCATTAATAAAAATAGCTGATGAGGTCACAGTGTAGCTTGTGTGGTTGCTCACTTTTTTTTATATCCATTTTTATATTTGGATTTATGGGCAAACATTATATACTTTTAAAAGGAGGAGCCTATGTCTTTCTGCATCCTTTCATTAACCTTGGCTGTGATTCTGTCTCTGTTAAACTTATGACTGTTAATGATGATTCTGCTGATATATAGGTGCAGGTTTTTCTGCTGACTGTGTATTTGTGATGTTGATCCTCTGAATTTCATGAGTGGGGCTGTGTCTCGTCTGCCATCTGTGCATAGCAGTTCAAAGACCCATGAGAAATGCAACCCAGCGGGTGACTTCCCCTCCTTCCTCTGTGTTTGGAAGCTATAGTCAGTCAATATGTCACCGTTAATCAGAATCACATAGAAGACATGCACACACTGTCTTTTATCATCTCATCTCATCATCTTTAACACTTCAGTTCCTCTTGTCCTTTAGTTAATGCATTCATTTCTGTTCCTCTAATGATTAGATGATTGATTCAATCAACACTTGCTCTTCTCAAGGGCGGACATCTCCTCTCGGTCTCCGCTTTGCTTTTGCCTTGTCTTGTCTGTAAAACTGTCTGAGATCCTCTCTTCTACAAAATCTTTCGAATCATAACTATGGACTTCAATTTGGTCAGTTGGTCCCTCAACACAACTGATAACATTTCTTCAAAGAGAAGACA
>JARVLU010000324.1:15291025-15328775 GCA_031762415.1 Simpsonichthys santanae
CTATGTGTTGTCATCCCTGTATACAAAGACAAAATTGACTCTCTGCTTTTAGCCTGTTGCACTTGGGATACACCCAGGTGGAGCAGTGGGCGGCTATAAGCTGCCTGGAGAGCAATTTGGGATTGGGTCCTGCTCAGAGGCACCACAGGATGTGCAATGACCAGGGATTGAGCCCAGGGTCTTCGGGTCCGGAGTCGGCTGACCTGCCCCTACACCATCTCGGCCCCTGTCTCTAATGGGTAGTTAACCAGTACTAACTGGGGAACACACAGCCAAGCCTTATTAGAGGACTACTGGTTTGCACCGAAACAGAGGAGAAATTCTCTATTTGGATTCTGAATAAACCCTGTACCATGGTCACAGCTCATAATTGTCAAAACCCTGTTTCCTAGTGATTACGATTTTATTGGATTCTTACCACTGATTAGCAGTTTCATGATCTTGTACTGCTGTCATCTTAATGTCTGACTATCCCTTACTGAGTACCAACTCATTGTCTGGCTATTCTTTTGTTCACTGATCAAGTACTTACTGAGGAACCAGTCATTACTTAATCACCACCTGACCATTACCTACTGTTAGCTCCTGATTTGTTTCTCTTTGGTTTCCATGGTAACATTAGTTCTTGATTGGTTCCTCTTGATTTACAAGATAACTAACCGTCGCCTAATAAGGCTTGGCTGTGGGTTCCCCAGTAAGTACGGGTCAACTACCCATAAGCTCCTGATTCATTTGTAGTTGATCAAATATACCTTTAGTGTTACCAAATTCAGGTTTCTCTTGTAAATGAGTCCCAGAGGCTCCATGGGATTAAACTGTATAATTAAAGATTGAATTAAAACAAACAAAAAATGGTTTACAATTTGTGACAGCAGCGCAGATGCACGTTTTCTTCTTTAGTAAAAGTGTTACGCTTTTGTCCGTCACTGCATGGTAGTAACTTAATGTCAGTTGCACTATTATCCATGGAACAAAACAAGGTATTATTATTATTATTATTGATTTTGAGAGGTTGCCAAAGCTAAGTTTTATTTGTATGAGCACTGTCTCATAAATCGTGTTATACGATATATTTAAACAAAGATTTAGCTGGAGAGCTTTTGCACCACTCTGCCCTTTGAGACGCAAAGCTCAGAGGCGTTTGTGTGTCTCCTCCTGAATATAATAAATTAAACTGAATGCAGAAAACAATAATACATGTAAGCCAAACATGAAATAGTAGATGCAAATCCCAAAATATCTTTATGTTTTAAATTTAAAACAAATGCTTGATGTGCTTTGGCCTTTAGAGGGCTCACTTACACAGTTTCTGCTCTGCTCTCAGAGGACCAGATTAACAACCAGTTGAATTTATAAAACAATGCTGGCTGCCAGAGAGACATCTTTATTGCTGCCCAAGACCTGCCATCTGTTTTCACGTCACCTACTGTTATGTTTGCCCACTCCACCTTCTGCCAACAGCCCAGTCCAACGTCCACACAGGGTGCATTATGACGAACAGGCTTGTCATGCAGGACTGTGAGGAAATGGTTTTGTAAACAGTGCACAAAGGCAGGAATGAAAAATATGCGTTCACGTGTGCTTAATCTTTTCTGTGTCAATTCCACAAAGAGATTATGTTGTCTCATCAAAAACTTACAGGGGTTACGCTGTGTATCTTTAGTCACACTGGAATTCATGGAATTTGACATTTGAATGGGAATTTAATGTTTTGTGTGTAGGCCCTCGGTGAAGGACTCATATGAGCATAAGGGTTCTGTATTAACGTTAACACAAAAGAAAGTTGCTCCCACTTTTTAAATGATCCAACTGTTTCTGGTCATTTATTTTTACTATATGAAGAAAAGTGAAAAAAAGATGGTTTCATCAGAAGCGAAGGTAAAATGTATAATGAAAATGATTTATATTGTTGTGTTCTTGTTTTGTAGCTTTTGCTTGATAATTGTTTGCTTGAGGATCCAGTTTCTTTCTGTCCGGCTTTCTTTAAGTTTGCTGTTCGTGAGTGACAGACGCAAGTGCTTAGTTGCCATGGTGACCACGCTGTTGAGCAGCTAAAACATTTATTTTGACGTTGGTTCTTGTCACACATCTTATAGTTTATGCATCAAAATGTTCTTCAGAGTAGAACCGGGTAATTAAATTGCTCAGTGGGGGGCAAAATGACTGAAAACCAACAAACACCCAGTATTGTCATCACTTAAATGTAATTTACAATTTAAAATCTATTATTGTTATTTTATTAACTCATTGGCAGGTGAACTGTCTTATAGCCCCGTCACCAATTTGATTACTTTGACTTCATTTCAGAATGTTTTTACATTTTATTTGTCAGGTTTAAAATCTTTATTTTAGATTATCTCAGCGTTGGGCCATACTAAGCTCACCCGCGGGCCAGATGTGGCTCAGGGGCCGCCAGTTGAGTAACCAAATCTTAGCTATAATCACAAAGCTGTGTTGGAGTTTTGGGCGGTTCAGTTGCATTGGTAGACTTTAAAATGTCTTCAGAAATGTTTGAGCTACTTTGAGTTGCTCTGCTTCAAAAACTATAACGCACATTTTTCTCTTCAGTGATCTTTATTTGTGAACATTTTGTTTTTGAATGCTAACATGCATTTAAAAAAATACCTTAAAAAGACTCTATTTCAATAAAGTATCTATGAAATAGTCATCCAAAACACGGCAAAATGTATTAACATGGTTGCAGAGCAACCTGCAGAGGTTAATGAGCCTTGGGCATGTGTGGCTGCAGCACATCATGTATTTAATGGGTTGCAGAGGGAGGTTCCGCTGGACTTGTGCGTCTTAGCTCACATGCACGTGCAGCTGTGTATGTCTTTGTCCTGATTCACACTCTGTCTTGGCTGTGGTGTCAGCAGGAGCACGAGCTGACTGAAGGGCAGCGCGTCTCCTGCCGCACGTCGCCTTCATATCGGATCACTGCCAACGCTCAGCCTGTTTCCCTGCGAGGCTTCGGTCTGTGCACAAAGATCTGAACCTCTTTCAGCAAACAAGCGCGCGCCTGGAGGAGGAAGGAGGCTGCAGACGATGCGCCTTTTCAGCCTCGAGCCCCTGCAGGACTGGACTGTGTTTAGATGACGCGCAGTGGGTGTGGGGGGGTCTCCGTGTTTATGTTTCACCCTGTTTTGGAAACCACCCCAAAGGGAGATCCATGCGCCGTTTCTTTGTGTCACCCTCATCATCATGTCCCCGGCATCATCGGCTGCAACGGCCAGCGAGAGCAGCGCCGTCACCTCAGCCCCCGAAGAGGAGGCGGACAGTCCCAGGGAGGAGGTAAGGACCAGATCTCCAACCTCAAACAACAAATGGGAGGCGAGTTGAGCCCCTTCTGTCTGAGGTGGTGCATGCACAGTTTTGTGCCCTCACACACTGGTTGTTGTTGTGAAAGACAATAGAGTAAAGGTGAATGGATCTGCTCCAGTCTGTCTGGTGTGCAAAATGGGGTTCAGGGACCCATTAAGGGTCATGGAAAGGGTCCAGCTGCGCGATGTTGCAAAAATAGACAACAAAGAAGCATGTGTGGGTTTCTTACAGGCTCAAACAGTGATTTTCTTTTTAATGAGGGCATAAAACAACAATATTAAACTCTGCCTCTATGCGGGATGCACATTTGGATATAAATAAATTTCCAGTATCTCTTACAGGCACTCCGCTCAAACACACAAGTTTCACATCCATCATACAAGAGGTTTTTTATGTAATAGCTGGTCTTATTCTGTCAAGAGAAAGTGTGAGTGTCAGGGGGCATTTAACTTTTTTTTTTTTAATTTTTTTTACGATTTACAGATCTAAATTGTAATTAGGACTTTTATATCATCCATACAATGACATATTTCCTACACACTATTTTAGCATGTTGCTTTCGTCATTAGTTATAGTAAACAACAAGAATCTAATCAAATATATAAATGTAGACTTTGATTTTTGTTCAGTTGTGTTGAGGCAGTCTGAAAACCCAGCAGTGCACATTTAGATCAAATTATAAACGCAAATGTTTTCCTCGACATCTGCTTTACTGTTTCGTCAAAGAAGTGTATCTATCGTCTTGGTCCAACGCATCAGAAATGTCTGAACGATAACGGTGCCCATGATGAGTCACTCACTTTCTTCTCCACAGATCTACAGCTTTTCTGATCTCAGAATATTTAATTGGCGCTCAGACAAACATTTAGTGGAATAATTTCACTCCTGCATGCAGATGTATTTGCACACAGCTGACGTGCAGGATAGTTGAAGAATATCTTCTTATTCAAAAATGTCTGCTGTTATTCTTGCTGCTTGAACAGCCTGCATGTAACGTGAGTCACAAAGTGCTGTATTGATTAAAGTTGTCGAGCAAGCACAATGTGCAGGTGAGTGCCAGTAAATCATCCTCCTGCAGTCAGTTTGTCTCAGAGTTTATATCTCTCATCTCATGGGATGCAAGAGACTTGAAGACCAAGGAGGCGAGATAATTATGGAGAAAACAATTGTTATTTATGTTTGTTTGTCACCCGGAGAGCACAGAGTCATCATGTTGGATTCAGTGCAATGACATGGTGCTGTTTGACTAAAAAAGATGATGTAAATGCTCCACTGTTTGACCCTCTGCCCTGTCTCTTTGCTTCTACAGTGAGACTAGCTCTTGAGTTGTTGTTGTTACTGCACCCACTGGGACCTGCAGTGCCCCGAGGAGATGAACAATGGCATCAGCTTTATGCAGCAAAGCCAGCGTCAAATGAATGTTGTTTTTCTTTATCCCTGACTCTACCTCGGCTGAGCTAACCCTTTCTTTACACAGTAAAGTTTAATGAGAAATATGAAATGACAATTACAGTGGCTGTGAGGTGTGGATGGACAACATTTCAAAAAACAGAATTGCATTTGAAAAACACAACAAAAAAACCACAACATTTGAAAAATACAGAATTACATTTGAAAAAACAGAATTACATTAAGCAAAAGCAGAAGCGGCTAAAGCTGAAGTGGCCGGAACCACGTTTGAAAAAACAGAATTACATTTGAAAAAACAAAATTACATTTGAAAAAATGTAATAAATAAACGTAATAAATAAATAATGTAATAAAGTTTAAAAAAATACACTAAAAATGAATTCTACCATTTCTGGTTTGGCTTAATGTAATTCCATTTTTTCAAATGTAATTCTGTTTTTTTTTTTTTCAAATGTTGTGTTTTCATTGTTTTGGTTGCGTTTTTTGAAATGTAATTCTTTTTAATTATTATTATTATTATTTTTTTTTTCAAATGTTCATTACACCTTACGGCCACCTTAGTAAATAATCTAAACATGAGAATAACTTCAAAATAAACACAGAATAATCTAATGCATGTTACAAATTAGGACTTCTTTCAAGAATTTAAATATAGTTTAGTGGAACTTTTAGTTCCCACAAATAGCCTAAATAAACTTACAAACTTTCACTATATGCTGCTGCTATCTGGCAGCCACTTTTTTAGTTCCCGCTGAAATGTGTTAGTTGTATTTTCTCCTTTTTGTGTCAGTTTACATGATGTTTCTCTACAATCTGCATTTTATCCTGATGCATGCTCAATGATCCAAGTAGAAAAATCTAACAAAGTCAAGTCAGGCCCTCTGGACGGATTCCTGTTGAAACATTTAGTCTTCAATGTAAGAGACTTCGTCGGTCAAAATTTCAACAAAAAGAATCCATGCAGAAGACCTGACTTTACTTTGTTAGAATCTACATTGTAGTTTCCAAGTTAACAGTTTTCCTTGAACTTCCTCATTGGTCATATCTACCGTATTTTCCACCGTACACGTCTCACCGCCCTATAAGTCGCATCAGTCCAAATATGTCTAACAAAGTGTAAAAATCCATTAATATGTCGCTTCACCGTATTCGTCGCATCCATTATGCTTCACCGCTGACAACCTGGAAATGCGGGCCGATGTGCCAAAAATCGGTGAACTGCCAAATGGCAGCCGCTGGAGCGTGCACAGGAGGTCTTTAACAAGAATTTAACAAGATTAACACTTAAAAACAATTATTTGTTTGCTCAAAATTATAGGAAAGGTGTGTCTCAGTCTAACTATTGCTTCATAAATGCACTTTGACAGTCAAATCATCTGTATTTCAAAACCTGATTTGCAGAAGCATGAGTGCACAGAGGGACGAGTCACTGTGCATTTCTTTGAAATTTAACAAGATTACCACCTAAAAATAATTCTTTGTTTGCTCAAAGGTGTGTCTCAGTTGAATTTTTACTTAATAAGTGCACTTCAATGGTCAAATCAGCTGTATTTCACTGGGGCGGCGCAGCGAAATGAAGCTGATTTGACTGTTGCTCCAGGCGAGCTGGACGACGGTGGCAGGCTCTGGCAAGCCGATTGTGTCATTAATACCCACTTTTACCTATTACGTGATACAATGGCATGCCATACTGCTCGACTGCCATCTAGCAGCTGAAAATGGTAGTGTTCAATATTTTCAGTCAAAATGAATGAAAACCATCAAAAAACAGTGACTTATAGGCCGAAAAATACGTTATGTTTTAATTTTGATCTTTAAGGTAATTTAAACACCCCAGTTAGGCCATATAATCATGTGACAGAATCTCTTAATAACCAGAGTTTTTATAGTATTTTTTTAATTTCCCTTTAGGCTTTCAGTTCTGGACCTGTCTAAAACTGTTTGCCATAATTTTAAAAAGTGGACAAGCAAGAGCTGTTCAGTACAGTGAAAAGAAAACAGGGAGACTCAGTCATTAGGCACGAAAAAGGGCTGTTTTTAGATGAAGAATGTTCACCTTGACAGTCTCCTGAAGCACACATTCAATTAAAAAAAATGGTCTAAACATCACTGATTAAAGAGAGTTAGGACCTTTTATACAGTTTGAGACGAATAGAAGCTGAGTGCACCTGTTCCAGGTACTGTATGATGTGAAACAACTGAAATGAGGGAGTTTTTCACAGAAAATTTAAAAAGAGATTTTGTTAAAATGATTTAATTCTAATATTTTAAAGCAGAGTCCTGTGAGGTATGAACCATTGATGCACATAGAGTTTAGTTTGGCTTTATTTGGTTTATCACATTGTGTAATCTATTATTCTTCATCAGGCGCAGTTGTGAAGTGTATTATCCCCAGTCTTTTAATTGTCATGCAACAGTCTGCTGAAACCCGTCTGTCTGTGTGGACTCTAAATAGTTTTCAAATTCTGTAAAGATTCTGATTGTTGTGTAGACTGACCCCAACTTTAAACCAAGTCCTACTCAAAACTTCTATGTCAGTCCAAGCAATAGCTCTTGTTACCTTTTATGTTACTGTCTGTTTTGCTTTACATGGTTGATTTATGTTACTGCTAATAACAGATTTAGCTAGCTGTCGCATGTTTTGTTCAGGTCGGGACACTTTCAGCAGTATTATAATTCTGCCGGAATAGCTGGGTTAGGCGAAGTTTACATTTATTAAACAGATGAGTTGATTTAAGATGACAGGAATGAACTTTGACCCCACCTAAAATAGCTATTAGCTTGTCAGTCTGGTCTAAATTAAACCTTTTCACCAAACATGAGGTCATCCGCAGAGCTATCTGCAGCAGATAAGATATTAATGGTTCATAATTTCTACAGAACTTCTCTTCAAAGAAATCAGAACTCTCCCCTTAACCCTTGGAAGACAGTATAGAAAAAAAATCAGCCACACTTATTTTTGTCCATGTTTATTTATTTATCTTGGTACAGTCAATATTTTTTCTGATAAAGCCTGAAAATCCTTTTTTTTTTTCACCAGAAGTTTTTCTAATGCTCTCATATATGCAAGTTATTAATCATGCGAGTTTGTTTGCTGTAGCAACCCCTGAAGGGAGCAGTTGAAAGAAAAAAAAATCCACTGCTTATATCATAAAGTAATGCATTCCTCTCAGTAAAGTATTTTTTATTTTTTTATTTTTCCTCTAACCCTATACTTTTGATTTTTATATTAGAACCTTAGGTGGTGCTCCAGTTTTACATCTGAGAGCCTCTGTAGAAATTTACTAGAGAATATTTCACTCGCCCCAGAAAAGAGACCCTATTCCCGTCTGGACTTGCTGTGGAGTTCCTATCTCGTCTGACAAAATTATTTTAGTTAGGATTTAAAGAGCAAAAACACTCTTACACATCGCACAAGTAATGTTTAGTGATTAATAAATCTGTTCCCCATGCATGCTGGCTGAAAAATTGGAAGCTCCACGGCTCAGAACAGCTGAATCCTGTTGGCTTCACCCGAAGCAGGACATAAATAGCAGATGCAGCATGCTCCCACAGCTGGTAGGATATTCAGGTCAGTAAAGTAAAATTAGAAAAATAAAAATGAAGCAGAAACTGGTGCTGTGCACGGGAAGGGTTTTTAGAAAAACTATAAATATTATTATTTTTTTCAAGATAAAGAAAAATCTCCATATTCAATGACCGAGTGACACAAGTAAGTTTGACTGAAAACAAGGCCTCATTTTTAGCTATCGAATCTGAAGGTAACTCGACAGGGCTTAAAACCAATTGATGCTGGAATGCAAATAGCAGGTGGGCTGGTGGGGATGGTGTGTGGGTTGTGGTCTGGAACCGAGCTCGACTCTGTCCCTGCTCATTGTTGTCCGACTCCACATGTGAATCCTCCAGGCGCCTCCTCCATCTGTTCGCAGCTGCCTGTGAGCTCCTGCCCATGTACGACTACCTGGTTAGTGCAACACCCCCACTGATCTTAGGGGCGGAGATGTTTTTAAGGGTATAAATGCTACATGAAGAGGCCCATCATATGCTGTTGTGTTTAAAATGAGTGTTTATGTAATTATTTTCAGTGGGGAGTGGTGGTGCAGAGGTTAGAGAGGGTGAGCTTGTGATCGGAAGATAGCCGGTTCAAGCCCCGGTACTGACAATATCAAAAAATGTGGGTGGAGCTCCAACCTCATTTGCCCCCACCATCTGCTTTCCCGGGCAACTTAGATAGCAGCTCTCTGCTCCACACAGAGAACTGTGGTAGCTCGGTGGTCTGTGGTTGTGTCAGGAAGGGCATCCGTTGTAAAAATAATTGCCAAGTCTTTGTGCGACTTAGCTCGCTGTGGTGACCCCTGACGAAGGGAGAAGCTGAAAGAAGGGAAAAAAATAATTATTTTCAGTCTACATATCCAATACGAGTTTTTTTTGTTCAAGTCATATTTGTTTGTAACTTTATTATTAGTAAACCTGAGAGTTTCTGGATCCAAGCAAACAGTTACCGGAATGCACCCTGTCAAAATAAGAGCGTTCCTGGATCCTGTTCCGGCAGGATCTGGCTCAAATTAAGCACTGTAGCCAGGCCCTGGGTGGACTGGAGGGTCTTCACAAAACAAAGGACTGGAATTTTTTTTAAAATACTGTCTGAAAATCATGTTGGGCATGTAGGGAAAATACTCTTGAAATGAAACAAAAAACAGAGTTACAATTTTAAAAAGTCTTAAATTTGATACTTTTATTTCAGATTGAGATAGCTCTAAACGGTTCCTTAGTTGTTTGTATGTATGTGCGTGTGTGTGTGTGTGTGTGTGTGTGTGTGTGTGTGTGTGTGTGTGTGCGTGCATGCATGCGTGCATGTGTGTGTGTGTTCAATTGACACAAAGGTCAAGGGGCTTTAGGGATTAAATTTAATTACGTATACTGTAATGGTATTATTTATTATTATAGTCAAACCATTTGATTTAGTGACCAGCTGTCTGTTGTAGAGCATAATGTTGATTTTAGACTTTTGTCCTTTGCTCTCCAAAAGGTGTGGAGACACAGAGAATGTATGATGTGAATGTATGAGAGTGTGCACGTTTGTGCATGTCTGTGCACTATCACTGAAGACCAGCTCTGTATCTGCAGCTGTCAGGTGTTAGAAAGGCAGACATTTTCGCTTCCGTTCATCTGTGTGTGCATGTACAACACATATGTCTTTAATCCCAGGCCAGCTGAGGAAAACTTCACATATGTAAAAAATAAATAAATAAAAACTCATTCCCTTCCTCTCTACATTCTTCTCCCACGGCTTGCCAAAATCCTGTGCACAAAGTTTAAAGCTCAGCAAAGCTCGTTCATACTTCCTCCTACCTGGCTCCTGAATTCAGCATGGTAACATAAACACAGGCTCATTTCACTCCCACAACTGCACATTTTTAATGAGTGTGGCACTGCAGATAGGCTTACTTTGCAAAATAAAAATTATGCTTCTTAATAAGTGTATTAATTTTAAATTCAGGCTATTCAGTATTTTTGTAAGTGCAGAGGACCCTCAAGCCTTCAACTAAATGTAGCAATTTGTTTATATTTGTGATTGATTACCCCTGCACATAGTAGCTACAGTTTTTAAACAGATAAGCTTTTTAACACAGCTTTTTAATAAAAAATATTTTTACTACAGGGCTTGTAAATCAGCTAGGTATCATCTGTAGATATGAACTGAGGGGTATGTAATTATTGTGTGTAGGTGTCTGAGTCAGATGCTGTTTGTTTGTACAGGTTAGCCTAGCTTATGAGGATTCTGTGCTGCTTTTAAAGCATCTCAAGGCACAAATCTTCAGCTCGACCTCACATGAAAGGTTTGGAGCGAGACCAGCCTGCAGATCTCTGAGCGTCCTTGGGTTTTCCTGTGCAGTCAAGCTGCGCAAGGCAGCTGGGGAGCGAGGCTGGAGGTGGGAGGGGGGACGCCTGGAGAACCTGCTGCAAAGGGTAGCAGAGCAACTCGCAAGTCTTTTTATCTACAGGGCTTCATATGTGTTGCAGCAGCAGTACCGCCGCAGGACTTGTGAACTTCGAGGCCTGTGCAGACAGATATAGACTTAAATGCACAAAGCGCACCCTGCATTTCTAACCATTTGTGAGCATAAATGAACAGGAGAAATCTGCAGTGCAAGTAAAAGTAACAGACTAACATTTTGTTGGACCAGCTTTAGCTTTGATTACAATACAAGTTTACAGTATACTTAGATAAGCTTTAACAATGACAAAGCTCTTATTTTATCTCAGATTTGTAGGTACAGTATATTTTGCCAGGAGCTTTCATCGATGATGGGAGAATTAAATTAATATCTGAAGTACGGTATTCTCCGGTCCATTTCAAGGGATTATAAGTTTTGTAATGGCCATTCAATTAATGCAAATAAAGTTCTGGGACCACAGATTATCAAATGATAATCATACACACTCTTCATCCATATATATTTAAAAAATTGTGATTTTATACCTCTCTTTAAACTGTTGCACAGTTTTACTCCACAAATGGAAAACAAAATATTTTACAAGGTGTATGAGTAGTCCTTGATTTAACATTAAGCTGGCCCCCTAATTGATACCCACTTCCTTTCAGTGAATACTTTTTAATATTACCTGGTAATTATTTGTTTTTTGCTTTAAATAGTGCTGTTTGCTCCTCCACAAGATCTGTAAGTTTGAGAAATTTAAACAGCAAAAATAATTTGTTGGTATGGTCCCAATATCCAACCCCATGAAGAGTTTTCATTGCTTTCTTTTGCAGAGTGAATAATGGTTGTATTACACTTTTATAATTATTTCCCCAGACCACTGCACAGTTATTTAAATATGGAACAACTATGAACAGTAGAATGTGAAGTGATTTGTAATTCAGAACCGGTTTTGCTTTATTCAATATTGCAGTCCCCTTTGACACTTTGGCTTGCACGTATCTAATTTGAGACTTCCAGCATATTTGTTCATACATTATTACTCCCAGAAAATAAATTTCATTCACCCTTTCAATTTGGAACCCTTCTAAATGCATTTGTAATTCTGGTATAGTTCTGTCGTTCCTCCCCTGCCCCCCCCCCCTCCCCCCCCCAAAAAAAAAGAAAAAAGGGAAGAAAAAGAAAATAAATAAATAAAACAATAATTAAACTGTTTTGTGTCTACTTTTAATCAAATATATTTTTTATTTCCTATTATTTTCTATTTCCTTTCCTATTTACTAACAATTGCAAGTTATCACTTGAGCATAAAAGGTTTGTATCATCAGCAAATAACACACTTCAGTGACACTGTTAATTTGTTTGTCAATGAATTTATCCAACCAGTTGAGTTTTTCTAATACTTTGGAAAATGGGGGTAATAATGAGACAGGTGTGAAAAGGTGTTTGCTCCCAATTTTAAATGGGTGCAACTTTTGCTATTTTTTTTTTTTTTTATTTCAATGGGAAGTTTCTACTTATGTCATTAGTTAAATTAAGACAGTATTTCTTTGTAACAAATAAATAAATGTATCACAAAAAATGTAAACAATTAATATCACAGTCACAGCATTTCTGGAAGGAAAGCATATTTCCTTTCATGCCACAGTTTAAACTAAAATGTGCTCAGGATGACTGTCAGCTATTACCACACCAAATTTTACCTGATGTCATTAAAAAAATCTACAGAGTTGGAGCCATTTTTGTGTTTCCTAAGGTCAGCTGGCTATGGCAGCCATTTTGATTTGGGTTGACTCCAAAAGTTAATCAGTTGTCAAAATACACTTCATTCTCATTCACTTGTTAATGAGATATTTTGCTAACACTAGAGATACATCAACACGTACACAAGAAAAATAGTATTGCCATTTGTTTTTGGTGGTGGGCAGTTGAACAGCAAAAAAAGTGGTAATATAACGTGAAAAACTTGATTTTAATGTCCACTGTTTTATCATTTTGTTCACAGATTACAAAGTGATGATCTCTGAGTGCTTCTCTCCCACATATCTATTCCCCTCCCCTCTCCGTAGCTTCTTTCGGCCTAATTGAATTAGTGCCCGGGTTAGCGCTGTGTTCATTAAGATAATGCTGTGCTGTTTACACGTGGCTCCTGCTGCAATTACAGACTCCATTTTTAGTGTTGAACCTTTACACGCAGAAACAGAAAACTCATTTGTATCATTGTTTACATTTCTCCCTGGTCCGTCTGTTTTTGCAGAGCACTTTCAAGTTCAAGTCAGAGAGCGATATCCACCTGGCTGAGCACCACAAGCAGGTGTTGTACGACGGCAAGCTGGCCAGTTCCATCTCCTTCACCTACAACGCCAAGGCGACGGACGCCCAGCTCTGCTTGGAGTCATCACCCAGGGAAAACCCGTCCATCTTTGTGCACTCTCCACATGCACTCATGCTACAGGTCAGTCTGCTGTAACTCCTCTAAGCCCGTGTTCATCACTAGCCTTGAAATGGGCGCCTCCGTCTCTTGATGCGTTCAGCAATGCAAGAATGAGCGGTTGAAGTGAAATGAGCACGCTTGTCAGGTTGATTGCAGGCTGACTCACTCCTACCTCATGCATTTGTGAATAATCTGTAGTATTTGAATTGCTTGGAGTGCTGCAGATAAGTGGTCTTCCACAAAAAGACACATAAGAGATTAAAAATAGGAAAAACAAAATGCATGAAAGACTCTTTGTATCCTGTCTTAACATGTTGAAAAGCTTTCCAGTGTTCTTGTTAATGTCTGCCTTTCATGGTTGGAGCAAGCATTAAACAGCTTGTGTCTGTATACTTATTTGTCTGTTAGCAAAATAACTGGCGGACCAGAGAATGGATCTGAATGAAACTCTTAGAAAATAATAAACAACTGATGCACTTTTGGAGTCAACTTAATTTGAGATGATTACCACAGCACGTTTAAAAAAAAGACTGAGCAAAAGTTTATTGTGGTTGTAGCAGAGACTGATTCCCAACTTTTTCCGCATGCTTACATGTTGTGCAAAATTGTTTGGAATTGTATTAACACTCTTAAAGTACAAACAGTAATTTAATTTAGTTATTCTTTGGCAACTTGTTTTCCTAATGTAATACAGTTACTTATGAATTTATATGTATAACTTTTTGAAAAGCATTTTGGTCATCCAGCTATACAGTATTGCATTTTTTTTTAATTCTATGCCTCAATAAAAAATGTAAAAAAATCACCAAATATCCTGATGGTACTAAAGATTATAGAAATATTGTAAACTTCTCTAAATGAAATGACGTTGAATACTTCACAACCTCTCAATCTGACAATGTACAAACAGGAAGTAGAATTATCACCTTTTTGATGAAGTCACAAAAAAAATTGAAAACGTAAGAACTTCATAAAAGTCACATTTCTGGGAGTACAATTCATCCAAACTGGAGGAACATCTTTTACTTTGCAACTTCATTGATGACTGCTTTCTTCTTTAGCGCTTTAAGCTTTATATTACTCTCTCTTTTTTTATTTATTTATTTATTTATTTATTTTTTTATCCAAACTAACAAGACGATTGTCATCCTACAGGATGTGAAGGCCATTGTTACCCACTCCATCCACAGCGCCATCCACTCTATAGGAGGCATCCAGGTCCTGTTCCCACTCTTCGCCCAGCTGGACTATAAACAGCTCAATGATAGCAGCGTGGACACAACTGTCTGGTCAGTGACTGACAAGGAAACTAAAATAAATGTGTAAAAACAAAAAGGGAAATGTCAATGTGGAGCCGTTGCTTCAGCTGTTTATGGAAAAGAGCAACTTGAAGAAACAAAAAATTCTATGAGAGACTTTAATTAAATATATATGTGCTGTGAGAGACATTTATCTTCACCTCAAAGACCAACATTTGATCAACCTGCTGTGAGATGCATAATATTAAAGGAAGAAATGCGATGGTGAAAGCACATGGAGAAATAAAGTTTTCACTGCAGTGAACTGCTATTTATTTTCTTATTTATTTACAAAGTATCTGTTCTCCTCCAGCTATGAGATCATCCCGATACCGGTACATCACATGAGGCTTAATGCAGTTACTTATCAGGCAGCATCTCCACATCATGTCAACTGCAGACAGATTATTTATGAAATCTCATCAGGAGGATGAAGATAAGAAAATACAGCTGCGCATTAAAAATAAATGATGAGGAAGGTGAACGTGGGCGTCGAGAGTTGTGAAGAGACTGGTGGCGCAAGTTCCCATCGCCTCCTTAGTCGCATGCTGCAGTAATAATAAAAAAAGTATGAGTATGCCAAAATTCAACAATGATTTTCACGTTAGTGAAATGTGGGCGTACAATTTTGTCTGTTGCAGTGCTACTCTGTTGGCGTTCCTGGTGGAGCTGCTGAAGAGCTCAGTGGCCATGCAGGAGCAAATGCTGGGAGGGAAAGGCTTTCTGGTGATTGGATACCTGCTGGAGAAGGTCAGTGAAGAGACCTGCAGAATGAAGAGCTGATCTGTTAGTTGCTGGGTAGATTAGGAGAACTGCTGTATTTTTTATTTGTCCATCACCTGCTCTTATCAAGGCTTTTAAGGCCTCAAGTTTTATAATGCTCCTCTCACTATTATTATCATCTCGTCAATACTGGTTATTTGTCAGGCTTAAAAACAAACTTGTTTATTCAACGTGTCCTTATGTTTTAGTAAAAAAATGAGTGAATTTAGCATCAACTTTGTAACACAGTTCAAATGGATTCCAAACATAAAAAGCTCTTTAAAAGTGCATTGATTGCAGGAGTAATGAAGTTTTTCTTTTTCTACCTTGTGATGAAGGTGAATTGTCAGCAAAAAAGATGTTCGAGGGGTTTTGGCTTGATTTTATCTGCTCTGGAAAGAAAGATGTGCAAAAACAAAAATTTGGAACAAAAATTTGGAACAAAAATTAGCGCTCGATTAATTTGAACGTTACAATGAAAAAGCCAGGTGGAAAAAGGAATTAGAGGGATAGTCTGCTGATTTTTGAAGTGATACTCTGTCAGACAGTTTCCAGTAGTTTGTACTTTCAGTTTTGACTTCAGTCGTAGAGCATAAATCATGAAGAGAAGGACAAGTCTTTGTCCAAGTTCAGCTAACGCCTAGTCATACATGGACTATTTTTATTTATGTATTTAGCTATCATTTTTCTGGTTTATAAAACAACTCTTTCTTACAAAAAGCTGTAACAGTGTGAAAGACTGCTGTTTTAGCTAAAGTTAAACTTTTACACTTTTGCCTGAAACCGTTTCAGTTTGTTACTACAGTAGTCCCTCATTTATCGCAGGGGTTACGTTCCAGACCCGCCCCCTGCAGTAAAGGAAAATCCACAAAGTAGCATGTTATACTGTATTTATTTTAGTATTTATAAATACTTTAAGGCTTTGCAAACCCTTGCCACACTTGCAATTTTCTAAACTCTAAAGCCTACCTGATTTTAACAACATACATACAGTACTGTATATGGAGCTACTAAAGTTTACTTACCAGCGCCTCTCTGCTCGAAAGTCCTCATGGGCCGACTATCAGCTCTCAGATTCACAGATGGGTCTGGAGGTCCGGTTCTGCTCCTGTTCTGTGCAGCCCTTGAGCGCCAAAGTCACTTTAATAAGCACCAAACTTTTTCCAATCAGATCAAAACTTTGCCTTTAGTATTTCAGCAGAAGGCAGTTGGACTTCTGGACAGGGCCCTGTTGGCTTCTGGGAAATGTAGTTGTTATGATCAGAGATAAAGTGTAAGCTTATTCAGAGAAAACTGCAAAATGGAAGCGCCTATCTGAAGTACGTATTTTACTTTTTCGTTAACTTTTTACTGTACAGTATCCCGTACTGTCCCAATCACATGAGTAATATTAAAGTTGATAATCACGTCTTGTACAAAATTGTTTGTGTACAATCTTACTTTGAAAAAACACGAAAGAGCAATCCATGAAAGTCGAACTGTGAAGTAGCGAGGGACTACTGTATTCTGAACAATGTCCATGTTACTACGCTAATGTGTGTGTGTTGAGTGTAGTTTAATATTTGCTAATTCTTTCTCACTGGTTCATTGCTTTTAGGAACAAGTTGTTTTATAGCTCTGAAAAACAGACAAAAAGCAGACATTTGTTTGGCTAACCATTAGCCTCGTCTGGACACAGACTTTTGCCCCTTTTTATTTTTTTATACATGTTCTCTGCTCTGTGACTAATGTTATGGCTGATAAGGTACATTTAAAATATCAGCAATGTGTTAAACATTGAACCCATCAGTTTATTCAGTAATATATCAGTTATGGTAACGTCCAGTGTTTCCAAACAGTATTCTTTACATTAAGGATGTAATTATCCTGCTTCAGTGGTCAGCAGTTTGTTTTTTTTACTGACAATCTTGTTTTTGTTACAGATAAACAGGATTTCTGCGACTATCCTGTCAGTTTACAGTTTATTTGTGCTACTCTGTGCAGTCATCACGGGTTCACATCACCAGAGCGGTCCTTGAACAGTTCCTGTCATTTGCAAAGTACCTGGATGGTTTACCTCACGGAGCGCCACTTCTCAAACAGCTCTGTGACCATGTCCTCTTTAACGCTGCTATCTGGATACACACTCCTGCCAAGGTCTGTTTATTTTTATGCATTTCCTTCAAGAACGTGTGTAATTCTTGTCCCTCTGCTCCAAAAATAAAAATGTGATCTGCAGACATCTTATTTTTCTACTGGAGTTTCCAAGACGCTTTGACTGAATTCATGTTTGAAGATAAACAAATAGGAAGGCAGGACTGACATCTCAGTAGCCATTACCCTTTACAGTAATTTAATAAATGAGGTTGGAGGACATGCAGGGAGGGAAAAAGACAAAACATACAAGAGACGGAAACGAAAAGACGAAGTGACATTTGAAAAGAGCCCAGAAGGAGAGCGGGAGAGCAATGTGCAGCTCCTCTTGCTCTTCTCACTCTGAAGTGGATGTGAGTGTTTGTGGCATTCCCGCAGGGCCCGTCAGTTCTTGCCTCCACAGTGTTCAAAACTTCCCGACTTCCTGTCAACCCGCCTCTGACCCTAAGAGGTGATCGGGGGCACAGCAGCATTTCTCTGCAGTGAGTCTAAAAGCTGGATTAAAAATGAAGCAGTTGATTTGATTCTGGAGTAACTGTTTGACATCGTTGTTAAAAACAGTAATATTGTATACAGTAGTCTCTTGTTTATCACAGGGTTTACGTTCTGTACACCCCCACCCCGACAATAAGTGAAAATCTGCAAAGTAGGGAGGTTATATTTATTTTAGTATTTATATATTTTAAAGGAATTATAAACCCTTCCCAAACTCTTGCTATGTTCTAACTCTTAAACCGACGTAATTTTAACATATCTAAATGTACTGCACACTAGTTACTAAATTTTACTCACAGCTCTGCAGAACAGTAATTCGGTCCCGGTACGACTCTTGTTATGGTTCGGCAGACCTACCGCACCCTACCGGACCTACCTGCTGGTTCTGGTCTGCTCTCTGCAGCCCTTGAGCACCAAAACACTTTTTTGGACCAAAGCCGGACCTTTGGATGGCCAGCACGGGACCACACAGTGGTCGAGATTGAGTCCAAATCCTCCGGGTGGCACCTTCCCGCTCGGAAGGCCTCGTTTGCCGGTGGGCGGCACTCAGATACACCAACGAGTTTGGAGGTCCGGTTCTGGTCCGGTTCCTGGTCGATTCCATGCGGCTCTCTGCATCCGCTGGGCGTCGAAGTATGAATAAGAACCGAACTTTTCAGATCGGATCAAAAGTTTTCCTCCATTTCAGCAGAAGTCAACAGGGCTTCTGGAAGGGGCACTGTTGACTTCTGGGAAATGTAGTCTTTTTGAGTGGTGATACAGTATAGGCTTATTGAGAGAAAACTACAAAATGGCAGCGCCTATCCGAAGTAGGGCTGGAAAATAATTCGATATTGATGTATGTTGCGATATACTTTTATGAAATAACGGTGATATGAGTTTTGAGCACATTTTCCATATTTTGATATGATTACAGCATTTCACTGATGCTTTTATTTTTCTGTTCGGGTTGAAGTGGCCGCTTCAGTTTCAACCTGAACAGACAAAGCCTCAACACAAATATGTAAGTGCGTGGTGACGTAGATGTTACACAGAGCTCGAGTCCAGAAGGCGCTAGCGGTAACAGGCTAGGCTAGGCTAATTAATCTCCAATGCGCATTAAGTTTTTGCTTCAAAATGAGTGATCATAACCATCAGAATGTGACTGAACAAGCTTCAGAAGCAAAGACAAAGCAGATTACATAACTGATAAGAGAGGAAAGATTAATTTGGTGGTGTGGAAGTGGCTCAGCTATCTAATATCCGATAAACTGCAGGTTTCAGTGTGCTGCAGTATGTGTCTGAGATTCGTTCCAACTAGTGGTGGGAACACATCTAACTTGTTCCACTTGATAGAATCTGCTGAGAGTCAGAAGATGAAGCACAATAAAAGTTTGAGCCAACGTGTCCCTGAACTGACGCCCCCAGTTGTATCAAAAGAGAAACACATGCAGCAAACTTCTGTGTTAGGTTATGTTGTTTAAAGTTCTATTAATATTGACAAAGTTGAGAGTTTTATGTTTATTTGAGTGATTTCAAATTTCTTTGAAAGCTAAATACAAATAAAAGCGAACATTAATTTATTTGTACAGTTTGCACAGTTCTTCTGTGGCTTTTATTTTGTTTATATCGATATCGGAATTATATCATTATCGACCGAAATTAAGAAATGTATTGTAATAAAAGTTTTGGCCATATCGTCCAGCCCTAGTCCGATGTATATTTTTTGTAAACTTTTTACTGTTTCCCATACTGTCCCAATCACGTGAGTAATATTAAAGTTGACAGTCGTGCGTCGTGTGCAAAAGAGCGAGTTTGCGAAAGTCGGGCCGCAAAGTAGCGAGGGACTGCTGTACATCCTTATTGTTAACACAGTGCATTTAAAAGAAAGCTGGACTAAGTGACTGCCTATTTTTTAAATCCTTTCGCTGTGTGCGTGTGTAGAAAATGAAAAAGAGTTGCTGGCACCTAAGATCACAGTTGGGCAGGTTTATAATGAGAACAAGCAGAATAAATGTACTAACCAGCAAAACACAGAGAGGAAAAAAAACATTTTTAATCGTTTAATCTAACCTCTGTTCCCTTCTGTGTCCCACTGAGATTTATTATGTTTTACTTCTGAAGATGATCATCACTTGCACAAATTTAGCCATGGTCATATTCACAACTTAACTTGAGGAAATCACATCTGAGCTGCATTTCTCACAATAACCCCCCTCTCCTCACTTTGGGAACAGAGACACACTCCTGGCAAACATTGTCCTTTCAGAGACAGGCAAATGTGTTTTTTTTTTACAACCTGCAGCCAAACTGTTTTGTAACGATCAGAGACTATCAGACTTTTTGTTCCACACTAGAAAAACAGCTCAGTGAGTGAAATGTAATGGAAGTCCTTTAAGTGCTCTCTCTCCGGTCTAGATGAGCTGTGTGATGTGATTTGGTGGGGCCACGGCCTTGTGTTAATTTCAGCCACTTAAATAGAGCTACCTCGTTAAGGCTGCTCCTTAGCATAGTGCTCACTGTAATGAGCTCAGAGATTTGTAGGCAGGTTCAACTCAGCAAACGAGTGACTAGAAGCATTGGTTTGAGAAATATTAGAAGGAAGGAAGGAAACAAAAGATGGAAAAAGCAAGTGAGATATGGAACTGCCTCAACTGTGAGGGGTTGTGAGAAGTTGATCAGATAAGGGTTTTAGACCCAGAATAATCAGAAATAAATCAAATCATTGATGTTTTGAAGTAAAGTGATCATTTAAACCTTTTAAAGTATGGTTCTGCAGAAAGACTATGAACAATTCCCATCTTACGTGTTGCAGATGGCTCTTTGAGTTACCTTTATTAGACATAAAGTTGAATTCTGACTGGACGGAAGGACTATCAGCTAGTCTGAGCGAGGCCAAGATGAAACCTATTTTGGTCCTGGTCCTGCTTAGACAAGCTGTTAGCTCATCTCTTCTGTCAGATTTAAACTCTGGTTGCTAAACTGAGACTAAATAAAAGGGATTAGATATGATTGTTCAAAATCTTTAAACAAAAGGAAAAAAACTGAAAAGATGTGAACTATTGTATAAAGTCCCATCTTCTTACAGTGAAACTACATTCAGTATGAACTCCATAAACATCAACTGGTAATTTGTTTCACCTCAGATATTTTTCTATTTGTGCTTCTAGTTCTGTTTTTATGGATGTAGCTATGTGCAGTACACTAACTGTGTGTTTATCCAGGTTCAGCTATCCCTCTACACATACTTGTCATCTGAGTTCATCGGCACTGCCACCATATATAACACCATCCGACGTGTCGGCACCGTCCTGCAGCTCATGCACACCCTGAAGTACTACTACTGGGCCATAAACCCTTTGGAGTGCAGTGGGATCACCCCTAAAGGTCTTGGTATGTCCACTTTCATGCTATTCTTCATCATATAGAAGTATGTGCACTGTAAGATGATAGAAAAATATAAATCATTATGAATCCTGTTGGAAACCGCAATCATTACTTGAATTGACAGAAATAAATCCTCCTGTTTATGAATGTTCCAAAACTAGTCGGAGGCTGTTGAAGCTTAATGAAATCAGAATCAGAATTAGTTTCTGACAAGCTATAGTTTTGATATTTGAAGGCATTTTTATTGTTTAAAAATGTTTATTGTGAACACATTTACCACTCCTTTGGGAACCGAGGAGACAATTTTGCAAACGAGGTTTTTATTCACATTTCAGTTAATGTTGGATAAAAACCAAGAGCTTTCCTTGTAGGATCCTTTTTATTATGTTTTAATTTACCAAACAAGTGAAATTGTCCGTGCTCTAGTTAAAGAGTTTTGTTTGGTGTTAGTTTTTATTTGCTGCTGTTAGAGGAGTCCTTATCTTACAGAGTTGTCTCAGTCGACGCCTTTTAAACTTGTAATGAGGATGATGAGTAGGTAATGTTTAGTCACCATGAAAGGAGCCGAACACTTTATTCATTTCCTGAAATCTGCACTAGTCTTTCTCCCAAACCAGCTGGTTTAAAATGGCTACTTCAGGCTAGACCACCATTTGAAACTTTAAAGGATCAACATGATCAGAAGGTTTCTGCCTTGTCTGGGCTCAAGTTTTGAGAGCTATTCTTTTTGTATAATTATTTTAGCCTGAATGTAATCAGCCTTAAATTTACAGAACCCTCAGCTATATAAAACAAATCTTTGTTTAAAGTATAAAATAAAGTAATAGAAAGTCATAGTATTGTAAAACCTAGTTTTGAAATGGAAACATTTACATACTTATTGAATCTGAGTATCTACAGCATGCCAATGTATATAAGCTCTGAGTTACTTTACAAACTTAGCGAACATACTAAAATACTTGCTGGATTACATTAAAAAATGCTTTAACAGAGAAATATTGACTCATTTATTGCACACAGTGTTGAGTATCAGTAATAAGATCTTCCTCCAAAATACTCAGAATATTGAGTTCTAGAAACAGAAGGTCTTTTTCAGACTAAATGTTTTCTGTAAGACCTGCAGCAATGAAGTGAAGCAGAACTCTGATATATGAAAATAAATGGGACTGTTAAAACAACAGTCCGTTCAATAAGTTGTGGTAATGCAAAGCGACAAATCGATGCTAGGTGAAATATAGAGGACTCTGCTACTACTATAACCAAGGAGGAAACTTTCAATTGTAATTTACTTTTTGCAAATGAGGCCATTGATTCGATGCTGGATAAGACGAGCAATAATAATAAATTCAAAACAACCAAACTAAGTAAAGACAAAAGGGAATGCTCTAAGTCAGAAATGTTTGCTGCTGCAGAAAACATCACTTACTTACAGATGTTCCTACAAAAGTTTCTGATCTGATAGAAAAATATTCTCATTGTAGACCCCAACTACATTACTGTAGTTTTATACAGTTACTTTTTGCTATTTATTAAAAGAAAATCCACCTATGTGGCACAGGAACCCAAATAAAAACCAGAACCACTTCCACAACAGTCTGGTGAGGGTGTCAGTGATAACAATATATCAAGCCATGGCTAAAAAATAGCCTAAAACAACTGTATTTTTTTAATCTGTTGACAAAAGTTTACAAGCTTTTCTCATGATCAAAGTTAAATAGTGATAAAGTCAGAATAAAAAGGAAACAGATACAAAGATAGCTCTACTGTTGTGGTTTCTTAGACACAAAGTGATGGCGGGTAGGCCAGTCACGATAACACATTTTGCTGAGCGATTAATTGTCTCAGAAATTATTGTGATAAAAGAAAATATTGTTTGAAATTTGACAATAATTAATTGTCACATTTTAGAAGAAATGTGGATTTGTTTGGAGTGTAGTATATTTTTTGACCACCTGATGGCAGTATAAGACTGGTTGATCCAAAGGATGGATAGTTAAGCTTTGTGTCTCTTTAAGGAAAATGGGAGGGAGAGTCCGTGATGTGACATTGACTGACATGGTGACATGGCGGATACTCAGTGGTTTGAGCTCTTTAGCATATCATCTTTCACACAAAGCTTTTAATAAAAATAAAAAAATCAGTAAACACGTTCTTAGCTTCTTTTTGCAGAGAAAAACACCTTTTTACACGAAGGCATGGGTTTCAACTGTGCATTTTGGAGCTTCGACAAGATGGAGGTTTATTCATGAGTCAGCCTGTTACATTAGCTCGTAGCTTAGCTTCTCAGCTTAGCTGCTTTTAACGATCTAAAAATGCAATTTTGGACGGTTAAAACAGATTTTAAAGAGGAAAAAAGAAAGGGAGGGGAGAGGTCAGTGAAGGGCACCTGAGTTGAACCGTGTCTTCTGTAGAAAGAGATGCACGAAGAAATGATAGTCGGTAAATGAAACTGAAGTCGATAATTTTAATTTATCATGCGATAAATTGATTTATTGTTTATCGTGACAGGCGTAATGACGGCTATGTACAAAATGTTCTGTTACCACGTTTCTTCTTAAAAAGCTTTGCATTTTAGTTTACCTGGACACACAAAACAGTTTTTAAGTTTTGAAAATGTTGAGGTTTTCACTTTAGAAACTGTTAGTAAAATCTACATTTTTTTGAGAGAGGTGCAAGTGCAGCAGAAGAAAGTTTAGAAAGTACTTGTTATGTGAACAGTGTCATAGTCCTTATTTTAATATGAAGAAGAAGTTGTTTCCTAAGTCTAACTTTGGACCTGGTTCCCTGCTGTGGGGACACAGAATTGTCCAACAGGGTGGAACTGATTCATCTTTTTGCTACTTCACCAGCAGAATTACACACAAACTGTAAGTCTGCACCTAAAGGTTGCTTAAAGTAGTGGTCAACTCCTGACAACTTCCCTCTGAATGTTTTTGTAGATGGCAAACCAGCAAAGACATTCAGTCTAGATAGAGAAGACATTTTCAGAAACATCCATCCATCTTTACCCACTTCTCCCTTTATGGGTCACGTGGGTCACTGGTGTCCATGTCCAGCTATCACTGTGTGAGAGGTGAGAGACACCCTGGACAGGTCTCCAGTCCATCACAGGGTCACATAGAGACAAACAACCATTCACTCTCTCAGTCACACCTAGGGACAATTTAGAGTTACCAATCATTCTAACATGCATGTTTTTGGTCTGTGAGAGGAAACCAGAGTACCCGGAGAAAACCTACCCATGCACAGAGAGAACATGCAAACTGCACCCAGAAAGGCCCCCGGCCGGGGTTTGATTTGGCGACCTGCTTGCTGAGGGGCAACAGCTCTACCAACTGCACCACTTTCCGAAACAATCTGAATTATTTTTGTGCAGAAAGAACATTTTTTGTGCTCCCTCAGAAAGCCAAACGAGCACATAAAGTCTATGTTTAGAAATGTTCTATACCAATTAAATTGTATCCTTCCATCCATTTTAAAACAATATTGGCCATTTTTTTTTTTTTTTTTTTTTTTTTTTTTTATGTGTGTTTTTTTTTAAGATATATTTAAAACAAACAATTGTTCAGATTTAAATCGGGGCCAACACAGCTTTTGTTGCCAAGAACCAGAGCATCAGAAGGTCAGAGTACACTCTCGCTTTAATCAACCTCTTCTTTTGCCCTCCACCCTCGGCATCCCACGTCGCCGTGGCAACAGACAAATTTGATGGGCAGATTCGAGGGAGCTTTTGGAATTTCTAATCAAGTGACTGTCTGGCTTCTTTTCTGTTTGGCGATATTGCCGTTTGACTGCTGGGACTCGAAACCATAAAGAAGCACTGATAACAGCAGCACAGCAATTAGCCTCAGACACATACTTACTGCCATTCAGAGCTGAAAGCTGTTCGGTGTGGTTTGACAGGCTGCATGTGCGCACACTTGACTGTACTGGAGGAGTGTGATATGCACTAATTTACATAGTAATAGGAAGGTGTTTTGATCTTGGGCTTTGTGGACAAGAATGTGTTCATCGTGGCGTCATTCTGAGGGAACAAGGTTGATTCTGAGGTACAGACTTAGTTTGGTTGTACTACAGTTATTTTTTTTCCCTTACTCTCTAGCTTTGCATGTAGTTAAAAAAATACATAATTCATTTGAGATTTTTATCCACTCGGCAAGTAATTCATCAAATTTTATTTAAATTTGTTGAGAAATGTAAATTTCTCTCAGGACTGGAAAAAGGAAGAGCGAGCTGCAATTATAAATAACGCTGGGATATATTTGCACTCGCATTGCTGCAAGTAAATAAAATAAATAAACCAATTAATTTGTTAAACAAATATATTTAATTTGGTTCAAGAAGAATGTGGCCAAAACAAATAATCACACACATTTAAACTTATTTGTTTGTTATTTTTCCCAATTTATTTTGCGAATATTAAAGTTCGTGCTAAATAATCCAGGTAGAAAATCCAACAAAGTTCAGTCAGGTCATCTGGACGGTTTCTTGTTTGTTGAGACGTTTCGTCCTTCATCCAAAGGATTTCATCAGTCCGAGGAGCCACAAACAAACTGAGTCTCACAAACAGCTAACCAGCAAACTGATTGTTCCACTATGAGAGTTTGAGACTCAGTTTGTTTGTGGCTCCTCGGACTGATTCAACAAATTCAACTACACATTGAAATGAGTACGTATAAATACTGATCTCAGTTTGGTGTAGTAGTACCTGAGAGTCGTTCTCAACACATACTCTGAGCTCCATCATGACTCGGGGCATTGCGTCCTAAAACATGAAATCATAAAATTATACAAAATTCACCTTCTAAAGGAAACAGCTGCCCAAGACTTGTGCCCTGATGTCCACATCATCATCGACGCTGGTTTCAACTGTGCCACGATGACAAGTAGCTTTTGTATTTTCCGAAAAGAATTCCAGCGTTTGATCCATCAAAAATATGTGATGCTTTTCCGCTCATCTTAGTCCAATTTAAACAAGCCGAGATCCAGAGAATTTTGCGGTACTAGCTTGCATTTAAGGACCTTTCTGTGAATGGTTTTCACAAGAGTTTCTGCGCAAAGATTTCCACCCTAGAATAATCCGTTTTAAATGCAAAGCTGCCTGAGGGCCCGAGGATCACTGCCACTCACCGCTGGTTTTTCACATCGGCCTTTGTGGAGAGATTTCTGCAGCTTCTCTGAATCCTTTAAAGGTTCTAAGTACTGTAGATGATGAAACCTTGTTGTGCTGTTAGACCAGACTGTCTTCCACAAAGCAGCAAAACCCTCCCCGTTTTTATTTTGAGACACTCGGACTCTGAGATGCTCTTTTCATCCAAGGTCTTAAGACTTGAAAACTTGCCTAATAAATTGTGAAATGTTCCAGCAGGAACAAATTGAATATAAAAAACTATTTACCGGTAGTATCATGTATTTAAAACAAAACAAAACCAAAAAAAAAAAAAATGGGTTTATTGTTTTGTATATCATTGCCATCCTCCAAAAGGTGATGGCGGACGGTTATGTTTTTGCCCAAATCTGTGTTCATGTTTGGCTGTTAGCAAAATATCTTGTTATCCACTGAGTAGATTCTAATTAAATTTGCAGAAATTAATTATTGGCTGTACATCTACTACTAATTAACTTTTGGAATCAACCCACTTAAGATGGCCACCACAGCCAACTGTTAAATAAAACACAAAAATGATGTTAAACTATTCAGTTTCGTACATATTTAACTAAATTTTGGTTAGGTGGGGGCTTAGACTGGTCCCCATATGAATGTTAACTGATTGTGCTATAAGTTTTTGCCATTTTTGTTTTAGATTCAATGTTTACTCACTGTTTGTTAGCAAAATATCAAGTGAACCACTGAACAGATTTTTTTATGAAACTTACAGAAAGCAATCATTGGATGTACATCTATAAATACTGTAATTATTTTTTGAAGCCGACCTAATTCAAGATGGCCGCACAACCAACACTTTCGAAAGCACAAAAACGACTAATTCAGCCAATTTTACAGAACTTCCACTAATCTTGATGTGACAGTAGTCATTTAAAACACACACCCCAAATGCTAATTGTTATCTTTGCTTATGCTGGTGAAGATTCTCAGTCGTCCAGGACATGATAAAGTAAAAAAATAAAAAAGCCTCATTCCCAAATCTGCTTCTTTGAATTGAAAAAGCTCCTCAAATGAGGATCGAAACGTTTTCATGCTACAAATAAAGTCCAGTTGTTTCTGTATTGAACCTTTTTTTTTTTTACTTTATCTTTGCTTAAAACTTTAGCATTAGCTGTTGGAATTAACCCTGTTTTTCTGTTAGCAAAATATCTCATCCACCATTAGATGACTTTAAAGAAAGCTTTCCAAAAGTAATCATTGTACTGTAATCTCCAGACTATTGAGTGCACCTGAACATAATCCACGTCCACTAAATTTAAAAAGAAAAAAATTGTACATATATAGGCTACACTTGTATATGAGCTGTGTGTGTCCATGTTGTAACATGAGATATTTACACAGAAATATTTTTAAACTTTTAATTAAATGCATACTTTGTTTCCTGCCCCCCCCCCCTCCCCATTGGACCAATGACCAGTTTGGTAATTTCATTGGTCAGATTTTTTTGTACCATTTATACAGGAAGTCTCTTTGTGTCACGAGGACCCCCCTCCCCCCCCACTTACCCAAGAGAAACGTGGGCAGCTATGTGAGCACCTGGGTGTGACAAGGCTAAATGTTGTGGTGGCATGAAGTTAATTAGCGTGTCGTAAAAAATCCATAAATTAGCCACAGCATTTTATAAGCCGCAGTGTTCAGGGTATGTGAAAAAATAGAGGTTTTTAGTCCGGAAAGTACGATATGTACATCTACAACGGGATATCCCTTGATGTCAACTTAATTCAAGATGGAAGCCACAGCTACTTCACATTAGCCAGCAGAAATTTTTTTTTTTTTTTTTTTCTGTCAATGTTTTTAGATTTTGAGCTAAAATCTTGTGGAAGTTGCTGAGAGCCATTCACAACATGCACTCTAAGTGGTACAAGTATCGATCGTGTATGCTTTTTTTTTTTTTTTTTGTCAAGATGTTTTCACAATGGCTACAACTCTCATTACTCAACTTAAAGTGATCTTAGTTTAAAGCTCTTGTCCAAGGCGATGTGCGAAATGCATTCCTTTAGAGTGCTAGTCCTTTAATTACATTATGCTTTTTAAACAAGTTGTTTTATTTTCATCTCTTCATGAAATATAGTTTTACACAATACTTTTTCACCAAGACACAGGCCACGTAAAATTTCCTCTTTTTTTTTTTTTTTTGCACCTTCTTGACTCCTTACACCATTTTATCTTGAAGGGGAAAAAAATCTATTCTGTGTGGCAATTACTCCACTAAACTGTTAAGTCAGATTAAATGTAAAAGAGCTTAAAAATTAATTTCCAAGAGTGGAAGACTGATTAAGCTTGCCCCCGAGAAGTAATTTAAATGAATATAGGCTCATTCAAGTCCTCTCTGGATAAAGAAGGTTAAAACAGGAGGATCCTGGTTAAATTCACGCTCACTTGATACTGAGCAGACGCATAACCATGATAGATGGTCGCTGTCGCCAGCAACATGTAGCAGCTTGACAGACGAGGATGATGGATAACAACGGACCCGTCACGTTTTGGCTTTTTGTGAAGAACAGGTGAACCGACTGAAACGAGCACATGCCACACTCGTACAATTTAAACCCACCAGAGCACGGCAAGAACCTCAGAGAGAAGCTACATCTTTCAACTGTCTGGTTCTTCAGCACCCTTCTTCTGGCAAAGCAGCAGCTGTGATGTATCTGTTTTAATTCTCCAAGAGGAAGTGGTGTGATTTTTTTTTTAGGATAGAATCACTCTGTTGGCCAAACCTGTTCTGTGGATGTTTTTTTTATTTTTATTTATTTATTTATTTTTATTTTTCTGAATTTTGTCCATCATCCATCCTTCAGTCCAATGAGCCACAAACAAACTGGAATATCCATCCAGATGACCTGATGGAACATTGTTGGATTTGCACCTGGATTACTGAGCATGGATTTTGGTGTTTTGAACCATTTTGACATGGCTGCCTTAGAGAAGTTCACAGGGGAGAGGGCGTGCTCCAGAAACTATCTTATCACCAGCAACCTTTTTTTTTTCCCACTATGGGAGTTGGTGCTTGTGGTACTCCAGTTTGTTTGTGGCTCCTCGGACTGAAGAAATCCTTTGGATGAAGGACAAAACATCTCAGCAAAAAAAAAAAAAAAAAAAAAAAAAAAAGAAACCTTCCAGATGACCTGACTGAACTTTGTTGGACTATTAAAGAACAGGTCTTAAGTATTTATGTTGCACAAATAGTTCCATTGCATTTAAGAAACAACTTGAAGAAAATTATTTAATAAACATGAGGGTTATGAGGGGGTCCCTGAAACTTATTCTCCCCTGTAAGGGGTTCATGAACCCAAAAGGTTTGAGACCCCTGCACTAGAAAATAGGCCACAATTTCCACGTGGCCACTTTGCTCGCTGGCTGCAAACACTCAGAGTTCAGTGAGACTGCAACTGAAGAGTCACTATTTTCTTGCAATTTTGAGTCATCAACAAGTCTTAAACAGTGAGACATCATTGTTATGAACAAACAATAGTTTACCTGTTGTAGATGGCACTTTGACTAACCTCAGTTTGTAGAAGTGGGAGTAAACAGCCAATTAATCTTAAATCTGCATGTTTTAGGTCTGTGTGTGAATCATACCTGTGATAGTCTCGCTGCTAGGTGACAGGGCTAACCAACTGCTCCAACTTTTTGACAAAAATCAAATGCACGTCAGAACTTGAGTGGGGAAGTTTTGAAAAGTACTCTGCCGAAGCCAAATGCATGAAGTCTAAGAATGAACAAATATCCCGTGTCATAACAAATGTCATGAACGTGTGCATGTGGCTGCTAATGGCAATAATGGTCTGTGACATTTGAATGAATGTCACGACAAAAATCAAGCCAAACGCTTCAGTAGCAGCAAAGACTTTCAGATCTGTGGAGTGAGTTGACAAGTGCGTCAGACGCTTGTGTGTGTGTGTGTTTGTGTGTGTGTGTGTGTTTTTATTTTTTTTTATTTTTTTAGCTCAATTCTTTCCTGCAACCCTTCGCAGCAAACGGCTCCTCGAGTGGCAGGGCTTTAGAGTAGATACAGTGGGATTTCAGCTTCTGTTTAGTTTGGATCATTTGGACCGTCAATCACGTTTTTTCAAATTACCACGTCTCTGCTGTAATAAGTTAGATTAGTGCAAGCATAAAATATCCACACTGCCAAATTGCCACTAGAGTTGATGAAGGGGATTCACAGTTTGCAGTTCTAATGTAGAGGAAATGTGTGATGGTGGTTATGCAGGGTTCTCCTTCCAAATGTAACCTATAAAGACTGAATATTGGCTGAGCTGCAGTGGTTTTAAATTGGTTTTCATCATTTGTGTATATATATTTTTTGTCACCCGCCACATGGCAGTGTGATAATGTTTATCTGTGTTGCTTTGTTTCTCACTGCCATTAGCAAAATATCTCATGAACCACAGAACAAACTCTCAGAAAGTAATCAATAGTTATAGATCTACAAATGATTACCTCTTGTAGTCATTTGGATTATTGATGGTTGCCACATCCAAGTACCAAAACAGCTATCATTAAGTTAATCTTACAGGTAATAAGATAAAATTGGGTGTGGTAGCAGCTGAGAGGGATCCACATTTTATACTCCCAAGTGCTAACCGATTGCGCAAGATTAGGGTTTAAAAGGTTCCCATTAAATATTTGAGTGGACTCTTTCTGTTAGCAAATAACTACAAAAATGGCTTTAACAGCCAGATTGACAGATGTTGAGCTAAAATGGGGTGAGGTAGTAGTTGAATGTTGTCCCCAAGCACATAAAACCTTGGTACTAACTATTGAAGTGTCTGTTAGCAAAGTATCTAATGCAGTGTTTTTCAAAGTAGAGGCCGCCAGGGGGTGCTAGGGGGCCTCAGAAAGCTGGAGAGAAGAAGATTAAAAAAAAAAAAAAAAAATCAAAACAATTTTTTTTTATTAATTTTTTTTAAATTATTATAATAAAATCAAACCTATTTACTATAATAAAATCAAACCTATTTTCAATAATTATTTAAAAATATATCATAATAATATATTGAAATATTTTTCACTATGCTCATTTTTCTAATTGGCTGCCAGTCAAATGTATCAAGCTGCTTTACACTTAAAGCTAGCACAGCAAGGGCGAAATGAAGAAGTTTCTAAAAAGACCAAAGGAACCGACCATCAACCCTGCAGTGGTGGAAACTGCTGCAACAACCCCTCCCCCCAAAAAATAAAATAAAATAAACAAAAAACAAAGATCTCATTGCCAGCTAAAATTCAAAGGTATGAGGAAGCACCATATTAAGTATGGCAGAAAAATGGCCATGATTGTGTGAAACGTGACCTCTGTCTGGAGACCCTCACAAACGAGTGTTTAAACGTTCAGAACTTCAGCTCCACTTGAGCAGGAATACAGTATAATACAGTGTTTAAAATAGCATTTTTATTGTCAGCAGCTGTAATAATTAATTAGGCATTGTTTGAGGGTTTGCGACTGAGGCCAGAAGCTAATGCTGATTGGGGTGGGGGGGGTGGGGGGGCATGGCATGGAAAAGTTTGGGAACCCCTGATCTAATGAACTGCTGAATGAATTTTAATGAAACTTTCAGAAAGTTATTATTGGCTGTACATCAACAACTGATTAACATTTGGAGCTAGTCCACTTCAATATGGTAGCCACAGCTAATCTACCTTAGCCTATACATAAATGGCTATATCTCTGTGAATTTTCATGATACTGAATTGAAATTTGGTGTATTTGTACCTGACAGTCATTTACAGCTCCCACTCCAAGCACTAACATGATCTCCTATGGTGTTGTTTTTGAGGTTTAACCATATCTAAAACTCAGCAGGTAAAATTCCTTCAAGGAATGTTAGGCTTTTAATTTCTTAAACAGGAGATACAGTATATTTATTTATTGTTCTTTCTGTTTAGATGGACTTCGACCAACCCAAAAGGAGATCATCTCACTCCGAGCCTTCATGCTTCTCTTCCTCAAACAACTCATACTGAAGGTAAAGTGAGCATATTGATTATCTTCCTCGCATAAGTTAAGCTGCAGAAAATCACTTTACGCCTTTGATGTTCTCTGTCCTCCTCCTGGGCAGTGGCGGCTTAATCTTAAATATGTGGAAAATAGAATTATAGCAAGACGGATGTAACTTTTGTGCTTTGTGCATTTGTACCGATTTGCTCCTGCATCGTTGTTTTAAAAATGGCTAATGATCAGAAATGTGTGTGTGTGTTTTTTTTTTAGGACCGAGGCGTCAAAGAGGACGAGTTACAGAGCATCCTCAACTATCTTTTGACCATGCATGAGGTAAAACATTTTCTTTATTTTCATTTTTTTATCGAGCCGAAGAGAGACGGCGAGGAGGCTTGAGTGGAACCGGTGGCAAAATGTGCATTATAGTCCGTGGGCCGGAGTTATGGTCCACTTAAATGAGTGCGAGTGTGAGTCAGCCTCAGTGCTGTGACAGCTTAAAAAAAATGGCGCAACAATGGACCGAACAGAATGTACTCCTCTGTAACAATTATATCTATTCTTGAAATACCACCTGCTCCTCCGCAGTTCCCCTCGCCGTGTCACCCCTGCAACTCTCTCTTTGTCCTCTTAGCCCTTCTATTCATCCCTCCTGCTGAGCTTTTTTCCCCTCCTCCACCGCCTCACCTGTTCAACTGAACTTTCTTTGCTCTGCAGGATGAAAATATCCACGATGTGCTCCAGCTGTTGGTGGCTCTTATGTCTGAACACCCGGCCTCCATGATCCCTGCTTTTGACCAGAGGAATGGCATAAGGTGAACGCTGCCCACACATTCGTGCTCACTCAAAAAAAAAAAAATATAAATAAAATAAAAAATTAAAAAAAAAAAAATATATATATATATACTGTATATATATACAGTATATATATATAAAATAATTCTGTGCAGCATCAAATTTTACTATTAAAAGCATCTTTCTATTTTTACTTTAGACTTGAACATGTGTATGTTCTATTAAAGCAAGGGATTGTTGCACAGAAAAAAACATGCTTTCATAACAATTTAACAAATCTGAGCCAAAAGTTGACATTTAGTTAAACAATTACAGTATTTAGCTTTGCCAAATTCATAAAACATTTATACGCTTTCTGTTATTGATGTGTTGTAGAAAACCCCACGTGATCTTAAAGAGTTAACAGCGTTTTAGATTTATGGGCTCAAACTTAAATGTACAGTAGTCCCTCACTACTTCGCAGTTTGACTTTCACAGACTCGCTGTTTTGCGGTTTTTCAAAATAAGATTGGACATGACACACAATTGGCTGATTGATGGATGAGCCACAAGAGCAGCATGGATTATTTATTTAAAATAGATTATTTAAAACTATTTAGCACCTGTGTCAAGCCCACATGTGCAGGGAGAAGCTCCCTCCTGCAGCACGTCCTCCGCTCTGCAGTGGAGAAGTGGGCGTGGCAGAGAACACTGCCAGGTGGCAGAGAGAGCAGAAATCATGACATGCTGTACTCTTTTAGAGCATTTAAAGTTTAGAAACATTCTTTAAATAATTGCAAGAGTGTGGGAAGGGTTTAAAACACCTTCATATACTGTATTTTCCATTGTACACGTCGCACCGCCGTATATGTCGCATCAGTCCAAATATGCCTAATAAAGTGGAAAAATACATAAATACATCACTTTGCTGTACTGTATATGTCACGTCTATTATGCATCACCACTGCCGTGTCGCGTTTGTTACGTGTCACTGCTGACAACCCTAAATGTGTTGTGCCAAAAATGGTTTGGCTGCCAAATGGCGGTCGTGGGAGGACTTTAACAAGAATTTAACAAAATTAACACTTAAAAACGATTATTTGTTTGATTGAAATTATAGCAAAGGTGTGTCTCAGTTGAACTTTTTCTGAATAAATGCTCTTTGATGGTCAAATCAGCTGCATTTCAAAAGCCCATACTGTACATGGAAGCAGGAGCTTACAAAGGGATGACTTGCTGTGCATTTCTTTGAAATCTAACAAGATAAACACCTAAAAACAATTATTTGTTTGCTTGAAATTACTGTACACTATAGTAAAGGTGTGTCTCAGTTGAACTTTTCCTTAATAAATGCACTTCAGTGGTCAAATCAGCTGCGTTTCACCTGGGTGGTGTGGCGAAATACAGCTGATTTGACATTTGCTTCAGGAGTTCCGGAGCAAGACAAAGGTGGCTTGGTATGGCAAGCCAATAGCCACTTTTACCTATTAATGAGACACTTGTCTTGCCTTATTACTCGAGGGCCCTCTAGCAGCTGAAAATGGTAGTATTCAATATTTGCCATGTCGGAATGAATGAAATTGTCAGATATCAGCCAAAAATTGGGTTATAAATATGGAAAAAAAAACATAAATGCGTCACTTCTATAAGTCACTGGACTTGCAAATTATGCAAAAAACTGTGACTTATACGCTGGAAAATACGGTATACAAATAAATACTAAAATCAACTACTACTTACTACTTGTACTACTATTCCTACTTCACAGTACTGTATTTCACTTATCATGGGGGAGCTGAGAATAGAAACCCCAGAGAGTAAAAAATAAATAAATAAATAAATAAAAGAGAATAGAACCCCCCGCGATAAAGAGGGAATACTGTATTAGTCAGTTTAGTTCAAGATGGCAGCCACAGCTAAGAGACTTTAGAAAACACAAAAATGGCTTTAACTCAGTCATTTCTACAGAAAACGAGCTAAAGTTTGGTGTATTTTTAGCACAGAGTAATTCAGATCAAGTGCTTCTTTTTGCGTAGTATCTTTTCCTAAAACTTTGGCATTAACTGTTGGAATCAACCCTGTTTATCTGTTAACAAAATATTTTATGAACCACTGGATGTATTTTGTTGAAGCTTTCAGGCAATAATCAATTTATGCACATTTGTAATGGATTACCATTTGGAGTCAGTTCAATTCAAGATCACTGTCACAGCTAATAAGCATTAGCCAACACAAAAAATGTCAGTAATTCAGTCAGTCGTACAAATATTAACCTAAAATTTGCTGTATGTGACACATACTCTGAGCGTAACACCTCAGGATGTTGCATGAGATCATGCATAACGTTTTTTAAAGTTTGACCAAAACTGCTACAACTTTGACATTTATCAATACAAGAATTTTGTTTAAAACTCAGGCATTTAAGCAGCGGGCATTATGCATTCCTTCAAAGAGTGCAAGGCCTTTAAATATATGAAGCATCTAATTATCCAAAAGTATCCCGAGGTTTTTTCCACAGTGGTTTTGTGCAGCAACAGAATTTTTTGTTCTTACGTGGTTAAGCATATTTCAGCTTCCTGATGCCTTTGAGAACAAAACTGGCTTTACATGTATTTTATATTTTTAAAACAGAATGAGTCCAGCAGGCAATCCTCACAGTGCATAACCACTCTTGGATGTATTTTGGTTGCCATGGTAACTCTTCTGTTGCTAGAAACTGTGCTGTGTCCTGCTTTTTTTTGTCCCCTGTGTACACTTCTTTGAAGAACGAGCTTCATCTGGTGCGTGTGTTGATTAACTTTGAGAGCACACACACGCACAGTGGTACAGCTTCACTGTTTATTTATTTATTTATTTATTTATTTATTTATTTATTTATTTATTTATTTATTTATTTATTTTCAAAGCTCAAAGTGTTGAGATGTTAATCTGGGCACATTGGTCATGTTGCAGGGTGATCTGCAAGCTCCTGGCCTCTAAGAGTGAAAGTATACGAGTTCAGGCTCTCAAAGTTCTCGGCTACTTCCTAAAGCACCTCGGCCACAAGTAAGTCTGTTTATTTGTTTTGTGCTTTCCTTTTTCCATTTTTTTTCTTGTCTAGCTGTCAAGAATGAGAGAAGATACACAAAACATTTTTCTTGAACAACAAACCTTGTTTTGTTTGTTTAGTCCTGGAACAAAACACTAATGTTGCATCGGTAAGGGGTGATGCAGAGGTTTCACATCAGGAATAAAAACTGAGTAATATTCTCCACTGTGGTCTCCTGTGATCCTGAGAAAAAGTGCATGTGTGCATGTGTGACAAGTCCTTATCATGTTTGGGCAGAATAATCATTGTGAGAGCATTCACTGGCAGGAAGGCATATGCTGATGAGCTGCAGTGAATTCTGGGGATTTATTCATTCCATGTGGTGTACACAAAGTGAGAGCAGGTTGCTGGCTTCACCTGATCCCTGCACCATCAATAACCCCACCTACTTCAAATATGCTCCAACCACGCATCCTGCAGTGCTCTTGGTTTATACAAATTGCTTTTTGGTGTAACATCAATGACAGACAATAGTTTAAATATTTAACTGTGGTTTAATATCTCTCCCACCTTATGAGGATTAATTGATAATCTTGACAAATCAAAAGCAATTTTCTGCAGTTTTGTTTCTTAAAGCGTTGCACATAATACACAGCCTTTCAAAGAACCAGATATTTATCTTCAGGTTGTTTTCTACAGGCAGCTACTTTCAAAAACACTTAACTGATTTAGCGCCGTCGATGAAAATGCCAAAGATAATGCAGTTTGACAGGCATCAAAATCTGTTTAAGCATCAACAAGGTGATTTCCAAAGAGCTATTAGCTAAGGGCTTGGCTTATCTCACAGTGGTATGCAGGGTGTCCTGAAAATGCATAAGACAAAGAGAAAAAAAATAGAGGACAGCAAAGTGTAAGAAAAAATATTTACCAGCTGAGGAACAAAACCTGAATGTTAAGATGTTAATAGTCTAGGGGGAGGGGGGGCACCATGTTGGTGCAAAACTACTATTTTACAGTACAGTATATCCATCAAACATTGATATTTACTGCCTGGCTCTATGGAAAGGGCGGGGGGAGAACAAATGGTCTGCTAGTAAAAAAAAAATTACTTAAAATAAAAGCCAAAACTTTGTTTTTATTGTCTATTATGTAAATGATGAACACTGGTTCATTCCTTGAGCTAGGTAACTTATTTTATTTTAATTTTCCTTTATTCATACAGGTAGTCTCATTGAGTCACGAGGGCTCATTTTAAAGAGAGACCTGTATTTGGGAGCAGATGGTGGAGGTTAAGGGCCTTGCTCAAGGGCCCAGAGTGGGGCAAATGAGGGAGGAGGCAGATGTGGGTGCTTCTTCTTTTCCACCCGCATTTTGATGTTGTTGGTCCAGGGAGTCTAACCGGTGACCTTCCGATCCCAGGCCCACAGACCTTTAACATCTGCTCCACCACTCCCCTTTTAAATTTTATTTCAGTGTCAAGTGTTTGAACAATCAAAGAAAATTTTTTTTTCTTTGGGCATGAACTTTGTTGCCTTAAACCACTTTGGCTGTGGCTGCCTGCCTGAGAGGAGTTGACGAGGGACAGGACGGCCTCCAGAAACCATCTTAGCTCCAGCAAACTGGTTGGTCCACTTAAGTTGTTTACTGCTTGGTGGGGAACAGTGTGCTGGAACTACTCTGACTGA